>JAQIWG010007517.1:0-12250 GCA_034695025.1 Chamaedrilus cognettii
ACAACATCAAGAGTGCTCATAGACAATAACACAGACGTTCGTATTGTTATTATGGCCAGTCGATTCCTTCGGACAGATCACAGAATAAGCTAGAAGCCTAGGAACAAATACATCCATAGGTCTACAGGGCGTAGGCGTACCTGTTGAATACCATGCCATAATGCGTTTTCATAAAACTTAGAGCAAGTCAGTTAACATCACATTGTACTTAGTAGATGAACTACTCGTAGGCAGGCATGGATATAAGATTTTCGGAGTGTGGCGCAGTTTTACGCGTATGTTGCTCCACACATTTTGTTTTGTGGAGCAGGTCAGGAAAAGTGTGGAGCAGCTTTCAGGTAACATAATTCTGATCATAAATGGATCGATATTGACATATCATTATGTAAATAATAGTTTTAAATTGTTTCACAGAGACTTCGCTATAACAAGTGATCCCATATACTACCATAGCCTATTAGTTAACAGACACTCAGGAGTCTTGCCGTTCTGTTGATATTGAATGTGAATTAAGTGCAATTTAGTTTCGTAGTCCAAATTAACCAATGGGACTCCATGCGAGTAATGTATTGAATGCACTCACTAGTTAATTCGGACAACCAATTCGGAACCAAGTTAATTCACACTCAAATCGAGGTCTAGCAACCAGCCGGTAAAATTAGTATCTGGCTATAAAACATTTCATTTTACAGTTCTGTTTTTTTCTTTCTTAAACTGTAAATATTGGTCAGAGCCTCACATCACTGTGCACTGATATAATTTTCAAAATTTAAGATGAAAGATATCATAAACAATTTTAACGAACATCAGGAAACAAATACAAATCATCAACATTTTTTTCTTTTTAAATTTTTAACACAAGTTAATGCCCCAAAAAATCAATCAGTATTATTTTAAGCAACATGAATTACATTCGCGCAGACTGTAAACAGTGTAGAGGATAGCAAGTATAAGTACGGTACACAATCCTATCATACTGATAAAGGCACTGTATACGACATACCTCACTGCATCTTTCCGTTTCTTCTTCAATCATTCGCGCCGGTTTCCCTTCCCCCCCTTCCTCCTGCTGCTGCATGTCCTCCGATTCAAAAGCATACACGTTGTTCGTCTTATTTGCAGCACTCCCCCCCTGAAACACCGCCCCTTCTCCTTGAAACACTGCCACTTCACCCCCTTCCTCCTCAATTTCTTCCCTGACTTCGCTTTGGCCGTTGTACGGAGAATCCTCTCCATTCTCGGCATCAATAGGGGCTTCGCGACACAGGTTGGCATTCTTATGACCCACAAACAGACTCAGGTCGTAGAAGCAGAGATGACATGTGCCGCAGATGAAAGTGTCGATGTTTGCCGACATGGCTGGAATGCTGAACGGACAAAAAATGTAGAGAATATGTATTACCATGAAATATTCTACATCAATTGACAATAATTGGATCAGCCTCTACGACACACACCAACAATAACTTCCCTATCTCTGCAACCGTGTTCGCATGTTGCTGTGCGCATCGAGGAGTTCAATTCAAGGTCTCTATCATTAGAGCGTCGTAGAAGGCAACATAATAATTGTTCATTACAAATTACATAAAATATCAGCATAATTAAGAGAACGAAACACTAGCTAATCAAAACCAGCTGGCTAGATGTTTTTTTTATCATTTCTACATCTATAGCGCAGTGCTCAGAAATACAAAACAATTCAAAATAGTTCTACCTAGAAAGTCTCATTAAAATCTAAAGATTGCATAAAATTGTCAGCCGTTGCACGCGCTCTTTGCATCCGACAGGTATAGCAGAGATCATGTTACAACATATAATTGCTATGTCAGCCACTAAGTTACTAACCCCTAATCACTTGAACATAATCCCTACGCCAGCCATAAGTCCCATAAATTACTTAACATTTCATATTAAACATAATACCCCTCATATAACAAAATGCCCCTCAGTACGGTACTAATTTGCAGAACTTCACTATTAGAAAGTACCTGCAATCAGCTGATCGATCAGCTGGAATATGTTGCTCGGAACGTCGTGGGCAAAACGATAACGTGTGTCCACGAAAACCGAAACTAAATCATTTACCGTCGACAAGACACTAAATCAATAAATCAGTGCACAATGTATATTTTTTAGCCTAATATCGATCATTGACATGATAAATAATATTAGGCAATGCCCCTAACTTAATATACAATCGATTAGACGACGCGCTGACAGAAGATGCAAACATATACATTTACCAAATAAACAAATTAAATATAAATAAATATGGCGGATTTTGACCAGTGATGCCACTCGGCCTAAACGAAATATGCTAGATTTTTAGAATTTCCGCTGCATAGACAATAATTATTTACTTTATAATCTGCAGTCTTCAAGAACGCGAAAGTAAAGTGCACCAAATTATTTCCGGGAAACAAAATTGCCAAAAATGTATCTAAAATTTTTGGTTTTATAGTTATATGCTGCTACGTACAACATTTTGTTAACGAGTATTAAGTGTTTTGTATGAGCCTAATATAATTTATTAACGATCGATTTTGTCGTTTTTCTTTCCTCAATTTATTATTATTTAAAAAATACTAGATAAATATCATTTGCATCCTGTCACGCTTTGCAGATTATCGATTGTATTCATGCGCTTTAATTTCATAGTAGAATAAATCATGCCAATCAAACAAACACATACAAAAAAAATCATTATAATGTCTCAGTTTGACCATAGCAAAATTAATGAACAGCTTAATCTATACTTCATGTTCGATGACGGAGGCACAATACGAAACACATGGACCTACATGTATCACATAAATGCAAATACATAGACCCACCACATAAATATCATATAAACATATAGGCTACACTTATCACATTCACATAATAACGTAAGACCTAGATATATGGCCTACTAGTAAAACGTCGTAGAACATAGGGAACAGCTAGAGTATGATAATACGCAAGGTATTCTGTCATCGCAGTAGATAGGCTATTAAAAGCTAAAGGAGGGCGAAAACAGTTATTATTTGATTCAATCTCCTGCGCACAAAGAAGAACAAGAAATGATTCACAGCCCAGAGCTCCTCAGTGCATGACATCGCACAGCCTGAAAGGGCTGAAGAATGATCATTGATTATGAAGTTTCGCAGTCAATTTTTGGGACCACGATACAGTTTCGGATTTAATAACATGCCAATGAGACCATTTTGCTCACGACAAATGATTTTAGATTTTTTGATTTTTGTCGAGATCTACGCAGAATAATATTTATTACATTTAAAATAGGGCTACTATTTATTATAATAAATAACCTGATCATAATTGAATACCGTAAACATGAAATTTTCGCGTACATGCAATTTTTAAGAATTTTGCAAATCTGGAAAATTTGCCTAAGTAACGTGCGTGAAAAATAAAGCTGCAGAAACCATGATAAAGTGAAGTGCTCAAAATCGCAAAAAATAAGTGCATCAAAATTTCTGAGCTCAAAACCGCGAAAATTTCATGTTTTACAGTATACGCAGAATAATATTTATTACATTTTAAATAATATTGATTATAACAAATAACCTGACCATAATTCAATATATTAGAATAACATCCATCACGCCTCGTTCACATTATCATTCTCCGTTTGCGCACTGTATTGCTGGAGGCGGAGGACTGTCGTACAATCCATCCAAACTCGGCTTAAATGTCGAAAAACTCATCTGCTGACTAGGCATAGGAGGCGGCGGGGGGAGCGGGGGGGTGTCTGTCCTACCCCCGACCACTCCCCCGCCTGCGGGCAATCCGGCATCCGGAGGCCCAATCCTAAACCGCGGCGTCTTCGCTCCCCCCCTCAACGAACACGTACACTGCGGCCGATGCAGATTGGCTGGCGATGACGTCACGGGCGGTCGATGCAATGTCGCCGGCGATGACGTCATCGAGGACCAATGGCCGCGCGACGGCGACGTGGGATAGTGACAACCGCCAACGCCCAACGTGCCAGCATTGGCAGGACGGTTGACATTGCGCGCAAAACCTCCTCGAAAGCTTGGGGTTCGCGTGCAGCTAACGTTTGAATTCCTATGTTGGTGACCGCGATTAAAATTTGCATCGTCTTCCTCTAAATCCTCGATCGTCGTCGCTGCGGGGTTAAAATCGCTGCGAAGCACCCCGCAGTAGCCGTGAACTGGGGTATTTGCACCCCCATTGGGGGTGGGGCGGTAACCTCCGCTGCTGATGGGCGTGTGGTGAACGGCGGAGCGTGCGGTGGCCACCGGGGAGTACCCGTAGGGCGAGGCGCGGGCATGGGGGCGGGGTAGCGTGCTTGCCTTATTGTGACCCGAGGTGGGGGCAGAGACTTCGTCGCTGTTGGGGTCGCATGACGTCATGGCTCCACCCATCGATGACGTAATGAGCTGTTGGCGCTGGGCGTAGAGCTGTGCTCGGCGCCGACGCTTGCTTCTAGAAGCAATACGGATTGAAGGGTTCAGTGCACAGTTAAAACGCCAGTAGTGTAATACGATTTACACTGAAAATATGTCAAAAACGACTTACAATTTTGTGCCCCATAACACATCCAGAATTGATTGAAATAGAATAAGTAATAAAATCGTAATTTAGATGATCCCAAATGATCCTTATTATATAACTCATAGCCTAAAATCTAGTGCAGGTGTTGCAATATCGTCGGTTTGCAAGTAGTTCCAAAAAAGATGAAGAATCAAGCCTGGACAATTGGATATGCAACTTTAGGCAATAAGTGGGCTAGTTACTGGCAGACTGCACAGTAGTTACATGTATCTCCTTGACTACACGTAGTATAGGCCTATCATACTTTAAGATCGAAGAATTAGCTGCCATTAAGCAGGCCCATTGGAAAAAATCCGCTGGAATTATTGATTGCAGGTGAAGAAAGCTTTAAGATGAATGTAGATGAGTGATTGTGCTTACGCTTGTAGGTAGAACAGACCGACGGATAGCGTCACGAGACAAATGCAGATGGCCACCACTGTGATGATGAGCAAGGACATCCCTGAACAAGCAGCAAGAGAAATTTTGTAATACAGAACTTGGCTACTTATCAACATTTACAAATACTTGTAAGCCAACTGTTCTGAAACAACCCTCATGATATCCTTTTCGCTCAAACGATCATGCGTGGATCCTGGTCCACGTTGTGAATTTACAGAATGGCCCAAAATCGCCCATTGTTTTTCATGTATAGTCATTTTACCGCTTTGATCAAAAGCACTAAACATTTTGCATACATAAATAGTACTTTTTAGCACAGATAAGCCAAAGAATGCGCAACAATAAATTTAAAAGATTCAGTCATAACTTTGGAACATAATCAAAATTTGACAATTGATGGCTTGAAAAAATCAGCGATTGACGGCTATTTACGTGTGCAAAATTTGGTCATCATTAGAAAAAAGTTATCTTATGTATAATCCATGAAAAAGTCAATTTGTTGCACTTTTGCAAAAATGTATCTGACCACTGTGACCAGTCTATTTCAATGATCAATAATTTTCCAAAAAAAATTTAATCAAATTTGCAAAAACGTTGATAACGCATGTAGATGGGTATTCAATTCATCTGTACACAATTTGGTCTTCGTTATTTACAAATTATGTTACAATGATTTAAATTAGGATTGATCGATTGATCGACTGATGAATTGAAATCATAATAAATAATCGCAATATGGTTTGTCATAAATCATTATGTACATGCAAGTAGGTTACCTACACAACTTAGGCTTAACCTATAGACCAGGCCTGCGCAACACGCGGAAGTATAAACATTTCCGAATCATTTAGATTCCGTGTAAACTTGATTTCGGCAAAAGATCCACTGGAACCAGACTGAACTGAAACCGTGATATCCCCTGAAAGGTTTGTTTTCTTCATTCAATTTAAAGCTCGTGTCCGGGTGCCTACGCTTACAGTTTCGCCCCGACACGCTTGCCAGTTCTGCTTAATAATGTTTTTTCTGGGCAAGTGCCACAAGGTTCGAACGGCAGCGCGTCCCGCGGTTAATTTTCGACGTTTTAATCAAATTGCTGCGTTTGTGGAGGCCGGCGGCGCAAATTGCTCTGTGCGAACGCAACCACATGTTGCGTCGGTTTGAAACAGTCTCTGATTGCGAAAACCTGCGCGCGGCTGCGGGCATACAGTGTAGGAGCGGAGCTTTACTTTTATGGCAATTTCTTCGTAGGCTACTTGGTTAAGCCCCGTTGGCAAACAGGCGCACTAGTCGATCTGAAAACTGTACATAATGACAAACCATTTCCAGGTGTCGCTGCTTCATTTTTCTTCACAATTTTCATTCTACATGTATTGTGACCTCATCTGTAAGCTTTGCCACGCCATGGAGTAGTACTGATGGCAAATTTGCACTGCATGTATATACACATGCAGAATAATGCAGGATAGGCTTAGACATTATCTTCAGCCAAATTCTGTTAGGGAGCTAAGGGGTAGCCCCCCCCCGGGTTGCGAGTTTTGTCGCTGCTTGCTGCCTAGCTCCACCCCCAAAAATATCGAAAATATTGTCACCTCATTTTAGCAGCATTAGAATTGTCATTGCGCAAAATGACTGACAGCCAAGATTTAAGAGCCAGTCTTCTCACGCTATGTCGACAGCGCACCGGTGTCGATCACGTCACCGCTGCGACAAATTAGTCGCTTTGTTAATAAGAATCGACGACCGAAAATAATGGCAGCCGTTCGACTCGAGGCCACCACAGCGGCTACCCGGACATGGTCTCCCATTGATCGGCCGTCTTCCGCTTGCCTCTATCTCTGGTTAGATTGACCGCTAGCCTATCAGACATGTACGCATCACCAGTACAGAACGGCTATCTTAGAACGACTGTCTCGCATAGGATTGCCACCGTCTTCTGCCGACATGCTGGGCCACTGTAACACGCATTAGGAACTAATATGGCGGCAGGTCAAGTGCAAGCAACCAACGCGGTAATAATTATGATCCTACTCAGTTGAAGGCGAAGCCGTTTAAGGCAGTCCGCGCGTGTGCACGCGATGATTGATATCGGAAAGGCTCACGGCGCACGCAATCATTTTCGTTTAATTGACGCGGAGAGAGCTCAAGGTGCAATAATTTCGCCCTCATTGTCCGTCTGGAGAGCCTACAGTAGCCATACACGCGTGCAATCAATTGCGCCGCGCACTTGGGGCATCATTAATCATCTCAGCGGTCCCACGTCGCCGATAAACTGACGCGGAGTGCAACAACAGTGTTGCTGCTGTTGCATGTATTGTATATCAATCGAAGAGCGTTTTATTAATTGAAAAAATTCGACAGACGGGCACGAGAGCGCTGAGAATCATCCTAGTCAATTTTGCAAAACTCTAGCAGTTTACAACTTTGCAGAGCCTGTCCATAGGCATACCGCAGGGCATATTTTAAGAAAAGCTGAGCGAAAGCACATTTCTGTGCGGTTTTACTTTTATATCAGCACACAGAGATTCGGCTGGCAGAAAAGTTTCCTCCTGCGCGGATCGCAAGAGCGGGGAGGGTGGGGGAGTGGTGGGGAGGGGGGAGGGCTGTTTTTATACAACAAATTTGACGAAAAATGCACTGCGCATTCGAATTTGGAATTGCATAGTCTCTGACTTAAAACTGCACACACTGATCATGTTTTACAACTACGCAATCATATCCATCTACAGTACAGTTCGTAGCCGATGCTTGTAGCGGCGTATATAGGTGATTAATGATAATGAATAATCATCATCATCGTTTTTAACGTCCATTCTTGTGCGCTACACGCAAGCCTGTAACGCCGTGTCCACGTTAACACAGGTTAGACGTTTATATTGGAGCTGGATTTTTACGGCCGGATTCCCTTCCTGTCGCCAACCAGAGTAACAAATTACCTTGGACGATGAGAACCCAGGTCCTCTGGACTCGAAGTTAAACGCTTTAACCACTACACCACAGCGCCTCGCCTGACTAGCCAGACTATTATGCATGCAACTGTCATCGTTAGCAGTAGCGGTTTTGAATAGAACAGAACAGCGTTCCTTCACACGTTGACTATTTTGCATAAAGTTTTACATGCAATTTTACATGCAACTGTGTTAAGGCAGACGGGCGACCGTTGTCATGACAACGATTTCCTTAACTGGGTTTCATGCATGGCTTGCATGAAACTCAGTTAAGGACATTGTAATTTTCTTAACACGGTTGCATGTAAAATTGCATGTAAAATTACACGTAAAACTTCATGCAAAACATGCAGCGTGTAAAGGAACGCCAATTTATAGCATTTAAATGACGAAAACCCGTCAAAACGCAATAAATTGTTCTAAGAAAGTTCACAAATAAACGCGACAAACATTAAACGTTACGGAACCCTAAGGTGATGCGCATGATTACCAGAATTTTTTGCATCGAAATTTGAAAGCCTTCACAGAACAGCCTATATATATATATATAGGCTGTTCTGCGTAATAAAAATGCTCTGTTATTTTTTAACAACGGCCTTAAGCTTGGAGCAGAAAAACATCTTACGCGCAACGGAGAGATTTGCCCCGTACCCTTGAGGCGAACTTAGTGAATCAAAGCGCATTCGAATATGGAAGCTACGTTTTTACGCCATAAACAGTTGCGGCGCCAGATTAAAAAATGTGAAGGGGCGGTGGGGGGACAATGATGCACACCATCGCACATTTCCACAGTTCCCTTCTGGAGAGAAATTCACAACCGGAGGGGGGAGGAAGGCGTCACTTTTTTGCAAAAATTATTTGGAACTTTGACATCTCAACATTTCTTACAATTCAAAATATAAAAATGATTTATTATATATATAAAAATGATTTATTATAAATATTTAAATGATTTGATGGCGCGACGAAAACTAGATCACGTTGAAGAAGTTTTTGGTCTTTCCTTATGACAATTTGAGGCTCGTCCAAAACCAAGGGGGCCAATAAATCGTGAAAGCCAAAAAATTGAGGGGGCAATTGAAAAATTTGGGGAGGCGTTCACCTCCCTCCCCCTGTCCCGACGTAGCTCCGTTGCGATTATTATCACCGGATATAACAGAATAGGCCTACGTGTACGCTGCCGTGAGCCACATAACGATGATAGGCTCTATTGGTCGACGCTCACACGACCTATGCGTATCAGTCGCTTTCACGCGACACACGAATTAAAAAATTTGCGAAAAAGAAGAAGACAGAAGAAGTATCGGCGGAAATGAGCAAAATTTGCTTGATGATGCTCAATTGTAGATGACTGCCTAAAAGTTTATAGCCTTTTGATGATTACGTTGAAATGGCTTAGATAGATATCGTTTCATGCACGTTTACTACTATTGTATAATACGGGATATAGCTTTTTTCTTAAGAGATCTGCAGCACTCCAACAGATCTTCAGATGTTTAGCCCTGGTCGAAGTCGTAACTCTTAAGAGGTATTGAAGATAGAATATTTTGAAGGCCTTTATCAAGTCATGATAATAATTGACATTGAGGGGAGGGTGACAGAATTTATTTAGCTGGAGAAGAAAAAATTAAACTATAAATTAGACAAAAGTCGAAATTCGACATTCAACAGGAAGGCTGTTTTAGGAGTGTGTTCAATAATTTTAAAGAAGCTTAGGAGGATTTTAAATTACTTCTAAAATTTTTGAGCCGGATCAAACAAAAAGCCCGGTAGACTCATCATCATCATCATCATTTACGTTTTACATTCACTTTTCTGTGTCAACACAGGTTGGACGCTTCCCACGATGAGACTCTTCCACAACTCTCGATTCTTTGCCATCTCTCTATTCATGCCTCGCTCCTTCATATCGCTCTCTATCGCCTCCTTCCATGTTCTCTTCCCTCTCCCTCTTCCAACGATTCCTTTCACTTTAATATAGCGGATACCCAGTCTTCCTCATTCATGCTTTCTACATGTCCAAACCACCTCAGTCTCCTTTTCTTCACCATGTCCGTTATACCTGGCCGTTTTCTTAGATCTTCGCTTCGACACTTCTCCTTCAATGACACTCCACACATCCATCTCACCATCATTCTCTCTGTCCTCTCTAATCTCTGAAGATCCTCCACCTTCGCTGGTCATGTCTCACTTCCATATACCAAAGTACTTTGCACACACATTGCCACTACCACTATCTCGTTTTCTCTTATTTCAGACAAGATTTTTCCTAAAGTTGCATAAAATTCCTCCTTTTCGTCCCTTGATCTCCCAACTTGTGGGGTATATACTGATACCACATTCAGAACCGTCTTTCCCACCCTCATTCGCAGAACCATCATCCTTTCATTCACTCTCTTTACTTCTAAGACACTGCCAACCCACTTCTCCGCCATCATGATCCCCACGCCATGCACGGCATCCTTATGTCTTTGCCAAAATAACTTATACCCTCCATACGTCCTTGCGCTTCCTCCCCAAAACTTTGTTTCCTGTAAACAACACACAGCCAGTCTCCTGTCCTTCATCATCATTGCCACTTCCGCGCTTCTTTTTACCATCGTACCAACATTCATCGTGCCAATCCTCAAATCTACTTCTCCCCCACCCAGATCCCCACCTTTCCCTTGTTCTCCTGTCTCCTCAACCACCCCATCGACTCCTTCTGCTGAAGCTGATTTTTCACCGCCGGCCAGCATTGCGCCGGTCGGGGCGCCCCTGGTGCGAGATCCACGCACCTGCGTAGCACGTGGCAGGGTTTTGTTTCTTTTTGATTGTCTCATCATTTTTTTTGGAGCCATTTTTACAGCCGGATGCCCTTCCTGTCGCCGACCCTTCCTATTTCTCCGGCCTTAGGACCGGCTCCAACTCAGCTGGATTGCTGAGCTAGAGGTTAGATTCTACGCAAAACATTACAAATATCTTTCATCCTCCCGCCAAATCACAAAAAGCCAAGTCAAAATTTATTCGCCAGAGGCAGCACCCCAGCAACAAATAATACAATAGTCAAATAATAACTTATTATAACTCCAAATAACTTTGTAGTATAGTCCAAGCAATCATTTGACAATTGTTATTATTTATTGCTGGTATGCCTTAGTCTGGCGAACAAATGAACTATATAGCACACTGGGCGTAGTTAGGCCTGTTTATTAAAACTGAACATTTTTTTTATTGTTCTTGAATCTCGTGATATATAAACAGCAACAAGCTTTATTATGCGCAACAAAAAAATGCACATTCGATTTGGAAAAGGAGCAGTCGGCAAAACGAACGATAAAGCGTTTTGCATCTCATTATATCCACTGCGCATAATATTCAATTTTCTGTTGGAAAGTTCTCCACTGCTGCAAGCGAAAACCAGCCGCTTGCACCAACTGGAAGGAGGGGGGGGGAGGGGTTGAGAGCGTTAACTCCTACTTCACATATAAACTTTAAACCAGCCCGCAATAATAGAAGAAAATCAACGCGAGGGGTCGAATTTCACCCTCTCTAATGCCCCTTGGTAATTCAAAATGTTCAATTTTTCTACCTACATGTAAGTACATGTACCTCCTGCAAGCCGGGTAGCAAAGAATTGGCTTGCAGCCTAGAGCTCCCCGGGCGAGTCGTAAAAGGCGATTAAAGAAAGGGGAGCGGTTCTGTGCCGGTTCTCACACAACCGAATGATATATCGTCTTTGTGGCACACAAACAAACTGCAAAACAAACTACAAAAAGCAAATAAAATCTACCTAAGCAGTAAACATGTCAACTCCCCTGAAGCTTGACTCACAGTGAGCTTATACAAGCTACCCCCCCCTCCAATCGGGAAGTTTGCCTCTCGACCCACCCCCCCCCCTACTTATGCTTAAATACACTAATCTCAAATCTCAATACTGAAATCCCCGTGTTCAGAAAAACATTCGACTTACGTTTAACACAACCCCAAAATTCAATATTTCAGCCCCCTGGCCAGAAAACCATTTGATCTGAACCCCCACCCCCTTCCCCCTTCATCTCAATTTGGCCACTACGAGCCCTGCCATAAATGTACAATGAGCCGATCGAGTTATCATGTCATTTCCTCAACTCGCGTGATTGCCGTGACCTTGTGCCCCAATAAGTCACGTGATCACGTCAAACCTGTCACCTTGTGTGCAAAATGGGATGCAATTGCTTTACATCAAAGAGTGATGTAGCTTGCATATATAGGCCTACAGAGTGAGTCAAAAAAAAATAACCCCCCAGCGATATTGCAATAACTCAGTCAAAATTCAAAACATTGATTTTATATTTTTAGGGATTGGAGAGGAGATAATTTGC
>JAQIWG010007518.1:0-12246 GCA_034695025.1 Chamaedrilus cognettii
AGAGTACGCTAGAGTACGCTAGAGTACGCTAGAGTACGCTAGAGTACGCTAGAGTACGCTAGAGTACGCTAGAGTACGCTAGAGTACACTAGAGTACACTAGAGTACACTAGAGTACACTAGAGTACACTAGAGTAAAGTGTACATAAGTACACTATATGCAGTTACTTGCCTTAAGGAAGTGTATGAGGTAGGTCAGCACGAGTTTATTGATGTCCGGCAGTGCTGAGACCACGGCGACCGCTCCCTCCGGACTGGCGTAGCTCTACACGCAGTGCTCGTGCAGTGCGTAGGGCACCAGAGGCTCGTACAGCTACCGATACCAGAGCTTGAGCAGGGAGACGGGCATGTGGGGGTCCTCGCCCCCCCCGTCCGGCCCCTGGTGGGGGTGGCTGGGCCCGTAGGCAAGCAGGTCGTCCGGGGGGGCAGAGGGTCCGAAGGGGGAGCGGGGGGCGGCGAGCCACTGATTGCAGCGCGTCTTGAGCGCATTCACCTCGTCTTTGTCGCCGGGAACCCTGCAGCAACAATGGAACTTTTTTTTTTCGAAGCAAACATAAACAAACAAGCATTACAATCAAAGAGAATGAAGAAATGAATGGTAGTCATACGCGGCTTACCATCTGACTATTAGTGCCTGACTGACAAACTCATCAAAATACTGTACCTAGGCAGTTAAAATTCAACGTTTAAGGCAACATCAATGGCAGCATTATTCCTATTGCAATACACTTCAAACGGACATTTCAATACAGCAGCGACAACAGAATGCTTTAAAACAACTGGCAATGGAACATGTGCACAACCTTGTTGCAATCAGCAATGTCTGTGATAAAACCTGGAGTTGAAATTTCAACAATGAGTCCGTTTTCAAGTGTAAAGAGATCGCACTGGAGGCACTGGTGAACTGACCTAAACCCACGTCTTGTTCTACAACTAGAGAATGTTCACCTTGGAGACCTGCTGCGTATATAGCTACAATCTGGCACGAAAAGCACACCGTCTTCTCATGATTTAATCCCTGACCTAAATGGAGCACGTATTAAGCTACATGCACATCCACTTCCAAGCATTTAACAAATCTTGCCTAAATATCTCCCCGGTGAGGTTGTGACCTGACCTAAATATTCTCTCAGTGAGATCATGACCTGACTTAAATTATGCCCTCAGTGAGGTCGTGACCTGACCTAAACATGCCCTTGTTACCTGACCTAAGTACACTCTCGATAAGGTCGTGACCTCACCCAAATATTCCATCTGTGAGGTGACCTGACCTAAATATGCCTTCGATAAGTGAGGTCATGATCTGACCTAAATATTCCCTCGGTGAGGTCGCCGTGCAGGCGCAGGACGAGGGCTGAGAGCGAGGTCCGTATCCAGGGCAGACGTCTGTCGGGGAAGCGCTCGCGCTGGAGGGCCATGATCTCCATGAGCGTGCTGCCAAACAACGACGACTCCACCAGCGCCTTCTGCATGCGACCAAACAACATCACAGGTCATAACTACAGGGTGGGCCAAAAAAATATGTAAGACCGGGGACCAAAGAATTGGCTTGCAGCCCAGAGCCAGCCGGGCGAGTCGTAAAAGGCAACTGAAGAAGGGGGAGCGGCTCCGTGCCGGCTCTCTTGCACAGAACCGGACTGTATTGTGTGCTACACATGGTCCCTAAACTACAAAAACAAGAAACAAACAGGTCATATGTACATTATTGTACAGGATGGGCCAAAAAATTGATACACGAATGTTTTTCAGGCATGACTACTACAATCTGCATCCAACGATGACCAAATTTTGCACAGATAAATAGCCATCTATCATCAACATTATCGCCCAGTGCGATTCAATTCTGTCGATTAGCTCCAAAGTTATGAGCTTGCTTTTGAAATAGACTTGTCTGATAATTTGATGCAAAAATGCAACAAATTGATGTTTTCATTGACGCATAACACAGCTTTTTCTCATGACAACCAAATTTTGCACACATAAGCAGTCATCAATTGCTATTTTGTGTAATTCTGTTACCTAGTTTTAAAGTCATGAACCATTTAAATTTACTTGTCCATGTCTCAGTTTAAAATTTACTGTTACTTTAATTTTACAAATAGGTCTACATTGGCTTTCTATGCTAAAAAGTGTAGCTTTGCAATTTGTGCTATGTTTTTAAAGTCAGTTTCCTCACTCAGCAATCATATTCATATAGGCAATTAGAATCAGAAGAGCTTCTAAGTCAAAATTATTGTATGATAAGCGCTATTGGTTAATATCAATCAATTTGTTGCATTTTTCCACCAAGATATCAGATAAGTCTGTTTCAAAAGCTTCTAACTTTGAAACTAATCCACAGGATTCAACAAAACTATAATGATAACGAAAGAAAATATTAAGGAGCGAGCGAGGCATGAATAGAGAAATGTAAAGAATCGAGAGTTATTGGGGAGTCTAATCGTAGAAAACGTCCAACCTGTGCAAGCACGGAAAAGTGAATGTAAAACGTAAATGATGACGATGATGAATGATGCAACACAGTGAGTAGTGCATAATGTATGTTAGCCTACACACAGTGTGTAACGCTGTACCTTGGCCTGTTCGATGTCGTCCGCGCTTAGTTTGCGCAAGCCTCGCTTGGCGCCCGTGTGCACGATCCACTGCAGCCGCTTGTCACAGCTGACGGTGTAATGGTACACCAGTGACTGTACACAGATATACCGCTAACAGTGTACTGGTACACCAGTCAGCTCCAGTTACCACACCAGTTTACTATTTACAGTTTACACCAATTACACCAGTTTACCCCAGCAAGTCGGGGAACAAAGAATAGACTTGCAGCCCGGAGCTCTCCAGGTGAGCCGTAAAAGGCGACTGAAGAAAGGGGAGCGGTTCTGTGGCGGCCCTCTGACACAGAACCGGACTGTAATAGTCTTCGTTACTAACACAGTCCTTAAAATACAATCCCGCCATGGTACACCAGTGACTGAACACAGATATACATAAACAATGTCACAGCTGACGATGTGCTGATATACCAGTGATTGAAGACACACAGCAACAGCGTCACCGCTGAGCACTGATGCACCAACGACTTGACACACACAGACACATTGAAAACTTATCGTAAAGTGCGTTTATGAAGTCACTTTAAGACAAGTGACGTCATAAAACGGTGACAAGCAAGCCCCACACGACACAGACAAATGAGTAAGGCGTGAGTGGTTACGTTGTCGAGATGGCTGTACGAGTCAGAAGTCTTGTGGATGTGACCCTCAAGGTACGAGTGGAACTTGGCCGAGGGAGGAAAGAACGCGAGGCAGATCCCGAACAGCTCCCACCCCAGCACCATGCTCTCTCTAGTGATAAGAACCAGAACAAGAACAGCTCCCACCCCAGCACCATGACATGAGGACAACATGAACAACGAAAAAACAACAAATATAATAACAACAACAATCACTACACCAGCACCATGCTTTCTCTTACAACAACAACAATATCAACAATATCAACAACAACAACAACATCAGCAGCAACAACAACAACAATATCAACAACAACAACAACATTATCAACAACAACAGCAATATCAACAACAACAATATCAACAACAATAACAATATCATCAACAACAACAACAATATCAACAACAACAACATCAACAACAATCACCCCAGCACCCTGCTCTCTCCAACAATAACAAGAAAAATAACCAAACTAGCACCATGCTCTGCTATGCAATGGAGAGTTAGTGCAAGTTCATAAAACCTCAAGGACATAGGGTAAATGGTCAGTGCATCTAGTCCCCACCCATTCGAGGGGATTGAGTGACGACATGTACTAGAGGGGGTTCAGTGCATAATTGAGGGGGTTGAGTGCCCCCTGCGGCCCTGCCTACTCGAGGGGGTTGAGTGCCCTCTGCCTACTCGAGGGGGTTGAGTGCCCCTAACCTACTCAGGTGGGTTGCGCGAGGTCTGTCTGTAGAGCTGGATGAAGATCTCGTCCCTCAGCTCGACGCTCGTCCAGCCCCTCGTCGTCACGTCGAGCGCGAGCTCGAGAGGCGCTTCCCTGCTGCGCCTGTCGCCCATGTACGCCTGGATCTGACGGAACACCTCCACGGCGTCCCGCTTTACCTGCTTGCTGCCCAACCGGATCATCGGCTTCTGGATGGGATCCTGCGCGCGGGGGCTCAATATGTAAACTTTATTTCGTCCAATCAATGGTAGCAATGAACGTAACAAAGAAAAAAAAAAAAAAAGAATAAGCAACTAAACTAACCGCTTTGCAGTCTATTGCAGAACCCTGGTTCTCTGGACTCGAAGTCTGACGCCTTAACCACTACAGACTGTAGAACAGACGCCAAGTGGGCGCGTGGATCAATATTCTCGTTATTCATCAATGATAAAAGTTCATCTGAAGATCAGCAGAAATAAGAACTGCACCTGGGGCCTCAGCTACGTACATTTCTTAAGATTTTCTGAAATCTTATCCTAACTAAAATTTAAAACAAATAAAATCCAATCGCCGACCGCCGTGACGTCATCATTCAGTTCGCGCGCGACCGTGTGGCGTTTCCAATAAAGAAGATAAGATTTGCCAAGGATTCTCTTAAGACAGTCTTACGACTAAGATTGTCATACGATATCTATGTGAATGAGCCCCCTGGCAATCTGTCCAACTGCACCACGTCTCGAGATTAAATAACCCAACAAATATCAATAGCCACGGTGTGCAATAAACATCTCCAGTAAAATTTTAACTACATTAACTAGTATCAAAACTTCATATTTCTGTCAATTTAATCAAATTTTATTGAGCGATTATAAATATGATACGAGTAGTTTCAGTTGACCTGCAAAAACGATGTCTGCCACGTGGCAAAACTACTTTATTGCTGTTTACATAGAAAAAAAAACTGATAAAACTATCTTTCATATTGAAACTTACTAATTGTTAGCAATCAAAAGATGCATGCTTAATGTTTCAACAAGATTTGATTCCAGCGTGTACGTTAAACGACAGAAGAGCGTTGTATATGGGCGGAATGACGCCAACGAGCTTGCCTTCATAGTGAAGCGCTGTCAATTATCACAATTTAGCAGTAAGGCGCTCGTGGCAAAAAAGCGTCAAAAAATACCAACGTCCAACACTTAAAAAATAAAATAATCGAAAAGAGAATCAAATTTAAACATTTTGCAGTGATCACAAAGATGGGGCAGCAGCGCAAACAATTGCTATCTAGCATGAAAGACATAACGTGCACTTAAGTAGTTGCCAGCTTCGTTGATGTTTTCATGCAGGTTAATTTTGGCTGCGTATATTTTTTGTCCTTCGATCAAACTTAACCAAAATTTATTACGTATTCAATATAGATTCTAGTTAACATGGTTCTAATTTCAGTCACAGCAATATGCGTGTCCTACTTACCTTGTCCAACAGAGCATGTGGCCCACAGAGATGGGTTTGCCTAGAATGCCCTTGCGATGTTTGTTCAAGTTCTCCAAGACGAACTGCTCGATGTGCATCTACAAACAGAACCCTCCTCTGTATAGACTCAAGCGTGAACCCTCGCTCGCTAACCACAATCAGAGCCTTATAGGCCTAACGATCCTCGACTTGATCACAACTATGATCTGAACCCTAGCTCTAACTACGATGTCACCCTTATAAACCCTACCCTGAGCATAGCTGTAATCTGAACCCTTGCCCTCATCATGACCTGAGCCATACGAACCTTACCATCATCATAACTATAATCTGAACTCTAGAACTGATTATAAACTTACTATTAACCGCCTTTCTGTATGTCTATTGTGCTAATGACCATATTCTCTCACAGAATAGACATTTTACCTTTCCTGACGCCAACCAAATAAATAATTATCCGGCACAGGGTCGGCAGCTAGCGACACTTGTGTGTTTAACAGCCTTGCCAAAGGGCCTGTAACGCACGATTTCATAGAACTTCGCCGGCGCCAGGACTTAAGTCTTGGTCCTCTAAACGCCTTAACCACTACTGACAGGCACTGATGAAAACTATAATGTAAATCTTGGCCTTAACTACGACCTCAGCCATAACCCCAATGACAACTGAGATGTGACTGTAGTCATAGCGACATTAGTCAGATGTGTACCAGCATGTGCAAAATAGCCTCTGCAGATATTCAATATCTTCAGCAGCGTTCATTCTCTCATCATCATCATTTCAATTTTTCCAACCATTTTCCGTGATGTCATATCGGTTCTGTGACAACTGAAAAATGAACTTAAATAATAATGAACTTAAAAATATCTCTCTGTTGAGAAACTGGGCCTGAGTCGATCACGCAGTACACTGTACTGTCGTCCTGTCACCGACCTGCTGCAGCAGCGTGCCTGCCACCTTGTTGGCGATTACATTGGACGCGGACTGTGACCCTTCGTACGTGGTTGCTGACAGCATGGACATGGGCCTCTGCTGCTGCTGCTGCTGCTGCTGCAGGGAGTCCTCAACTGATGGCATTGCCCTGTAATAGTCATTCAAACCTAGTTGTGTACATGATGATTTATATACCAGAACTCACACGTGTACACGTGTACACGTGTACATGTGTACATGTGTTCATTTGGTTGTCCTATACCACTCGATCCAGAGATGCGTGAAAAACTGACATTTAACTCCGCTGCGACAGCGTGGTAAGCGAAATGTATCTGTGAATTTACCATCAGGTCAAGTCGCAAAGGACAATCCATTGCACACGTGCCATGTAGGCTACATGTACACATGTGTACTCGTGCATATTGCACACGCTGCTAATCGTTTTGTTTTTAGACACTCTCTGCCTCCTAACTAGGGAAAGTGTCCTGCATATTGCATATGTATATATTACAATGTACATATACGCATGTACACATGTGTACATGTGTACATGTACAGCGTACACTCAAAGATATAAAGAACACATTGCAAGTATTATAAACTCGTCATTTTTGTACTCTCTGGATAATATAGTGACACAACACACTTTAAACACAATTTTTGCTATGAATGCTGAATCCATGAATAGTCAAGATTCTAGCCTTTCGATGCCAAAACGGGCAATTAATCTACGTAGATAGATCTGGTCACCCTGCACTGACTAGTTCCTAAAATTCAGTACTTTCATATCTTTAAATCCGGTCACACTGCACTGACCAGTTTCTATTGACAGGAAGCCGTGACATGGCCGGCGCCTGCACCACCCCCCCTGACCCGAGCTCTACCCCCAACGAATTCTCCGACCACTTCTTCTTGCGGAGGGAGGGATGAAAGGTGGGGGCGGGGGGCACGCGGACCGGCATGAGCAGTGTCTGGAACTGTCGGGTCTGGGAGGAGGGGGTCGACTTGGCACTGCCAAACTCTGAGTCAGGCAGGTCAAAGTCCTGCACCCCTGCGGGCAGATATACAGCGAGATCTGGCAATGGAAGATGAAACTGATCATGAAGGAAATAAATTACAAAGCTGTTTGACATAGCCTTCATATTCTGTACATTAGGACTAGATAATTTTTCTGAAAAATTCAGACCTATCTATTAGCTAGAACTTTATTTCACCTCACGTCAGTAAGAACAGATAAATATACAACAAAAACAAATATAAAGTAACTAAACAGTTACTCCCTTTCACAGAACCGGACTCTATATAGTCTTTTGTGCTAGACGCTAAACCATAAGAAACACAAGAACAGAGGATTGCAGAAAAATTAACGAGTCGTTAGTACCATCAGTCATCCACGGCGCAAGTCCGCGTTGAGGACCTCGATACTGCTGCACCGCACAGTCTGCAACCAAATCCTGCTGACCACCCACCCCCCCGACCTCCAGCTCCCCCCTTCTCCCCCCCATTCCTCTCTGCCCCTCGGTCGCCTTTATCCGTTGCCCCCCCCCCACGGCAGGATGCTTGGGCCCAAACGCCGACTTGAAGCGACTGTGGATGGTCGGTCGGATCGTCTCGAGCTTCCCCCTGGCGGACTTGCGTCCCACGCCCCGTGACGTCACGTTCACGTAGTCCGGCTCCGACTTCCGGCGGCGCAGTCGCAGCGAGGCGGACTGGAGCTGCGCCTCCTGGTGTCTGACCCCGTCCCCGCCTCCCCCTTGGCCCCCCTCCCACCGTCCCTCAAACCCCGCGTCGGCGTCGTAAGATGTCGCGTGAGTCCACGCGCTGTCGTCCATGTCACGGGGGCGCCACGCGTCGCGGTCATGCTGCTCTGAGCGTTCGCCGCAGTTCTCGTAGATGCTTGCGAACATTGCCGCATGTCCGTTGTACACGGGGGCCCCGTACGGGGGCACGGCGCTCCCCCCTCGCCACGCCGGGGGGGGCGCAATGGCCCCGCAGGGGGGCGCGGCGCCCCCCCCACGCCACTCCGGCAGGGTAAACCGGTTGCTGCGCTGGGATCGCGGTTCGACGATTCCGTAACTCTGGTGGTCCACCGCGGTATGCGCGCCCCCCGCTGCCTGTGCCCCCCACGCGCTCTGCGCCCCTCAGCGGTTATACACCCCCCCCGCATCATGAAATCCCCCCGCGCCACACTGCGCGAGAAACCGCATGCTCTCCGGCTGATACGCGCTAAAGCACTGAACCGCCTGCTGCCGGGGAACCACCGGTGTTCCGTCCCCGAAATGATTCACTTTGCTCGCGCGGGGCATCAGCGCGGGGGCCGATAGCGGCCCGGCGTTAGCGTACACTGCCTCGGGCCCTCCGGCCCCAGAAGGGGCAAAGGGCGAGGAGGGCGGGGGAGCCGCCTCGGGCAAGGGGCGCGACCGGTGCAGCGGGTGCCGGTAGGTGCCGACAAACGCAGGGTTGGTGTGGGGAAATGCGCGAGGAAATTTCACCGAGGTCGAGTGACCGGCCCCTACGAGGCTGCCCTGGGTGAGGGGCGGGGCGGGGTTGCGCGGAATTGGCTGGCGGTGATCGTAGGCGAAGCTTGCGATTAGTTGGAAGTCGTCCGTCGTGTAGCAGTAGCGGTTGTTTGCGGGGCAGTGCGTAGAGAGCATGCTCACCGCCTGCGGAAGAAAAATTATAAATAGCGAGCAAAGAAATATAATTAATATACATTGTATGTATGTATGTATGTATGTATGTATATTGCACTTTTAACGCACCAAAAATATGTCATGCAAACGGAGACAGAAAAACAACATTTGCTTGAATCGTACGTGCGGGAGAAGTGCAGCAAACTACATACAGAAAGCTTATTTTTTTAAATGAGTTTTAAGCCTGGATTTAAAGGAGAAGAAGGACTTAGACGAGAAGAGGGACTTAGCCGAGACATTATCCTTTTAATTGCTGATAAGTAATTGGGTATTTAAAATTGAACAACTCTTAAATTAACTTACAACATTAATTAATTATTTAATTAATTAATTCAATTTTAATTTAATTAATTAATTAATTAATTAACAACAATTTAAATATGTATCTTAAATACTTTTGCAGGGTTTATGTTTAATTAGCAATTTTAAAACTTTTTTGCATAAGTAAGAAAATTATTATGATAATAAATAAATTGGTAGATATTTGTCCATGTCTGTCTACCTTGGACTTACTCATCATCATCAACATTTCAGTTTTTCCATCCACTTTCCCTGCTAGCACAGACCGAACGTCTGCGACCACGGACACACGCCCCCATGTGCTCTTATCCCACGAGGGGAATTGGGAGCTGAGAGGCTTTTTTCCAGGCCTACCTTTGGAGCGCCGTGTCATGGCCCACGTCATTTCTAGGGCGCTGTACACTCTTCAACATAGTTGAGGTGCGGGAAAGTTTCTCCTTCATTTAATTCGTGAAGCGCACATTTCAGCTGGATCCACCGTTACACCAACGTTAGCATTTTCAGTCCAGCTGACGGTGAAAATGCACACGCCTCCATTCCTTCAGAGGGAGGAAGGATCAAGCGGCCATCTAATCTTACTGCTATGTCACATTAAGGCTGAGTTTTTCCATCGAGTTAAAATTTAATCCGAGGTCATGACGTCATCACACCCAATAAGCGAGCTGAAAGCTTGATCCATGGTTAATTTAGCGCCATGTCACTGGTTTTCGTAGAATAAATCTCCGATTAAAATTTTAACGCTGGATGGAAAAACCCAGCTTAAGCATTCTATAGGCACATTCAGCAATATATAACTCAAAATTTATTTATAGTCTAACTCATTTACTTAAACTTTTTGGTTCAGAATAATTTTTTTTTCTATTCGGTTTGATGTGATGATGTGCTGTCATTGATTTGGCAAATAAGATACATAAAAGCATAATTGCTTTGAAAGAAATATGCTTGTAAAACGTGATATTTTCACGTGTATGTAATTTTAGCGAATTTCGTTAATTGTGAAAACTCGCGAAAATTACATGCCGTGAATATAAATCTGCAGAAGCTATTATAAAGGGAAGTCTGCAAAAACGCAAAAATTATATACAGCGAAATTTCTGAGAGGCAAAACCGCAAAAATAACATGCAGAAAAATTCCATGTTTTACAGAAATGCTAATAAATTCATGAGCGACGATCTATAGGAGCATGGGGGGGATGCGTCCGGGCGTCCCCCGGTTCCACATCAAAATTAACCGGAGGTTAGACAACACAGATGTGTAACCATACCAACCACTGATGGAAAGGAAAGGCCTCCTCCGTAATATCAGTCAACAGATCAATCAAAATTTGTTGATAATTAGTACTCATTTATCCCATATCAGTTTTTCAGGAAATAAGATCAGCAAATTCATAAAATGTGCAGTGTTTATTAATTTTTAAAAGAATGTGAATATGGACATGCATTTCATGGTGTGAGTTTTCACCAGCATGTCGGATTTCTTGTCATCGAATATTCGTTTCAATATACTGTGATCAGCGATGCCATTGCTTGGGATATATCACAAGATTTAGGTATATTTCAGTGACTAATGGGATCGAATTTTTAACGCCATCCCCAGGTATCTGGAGATATTTTTTATAAAATGATGCATTTAGTAATGGAAGCTGGATATTTTCGACAAAATATGCCATCTAGAGAAATTTTATGCTGAGATGCCCAGAATCTATGGATATTCCATTTTGATCCTGGGGAAATTTTTGACAAAATATGCTATCTAGAGACATTTTTTGCTAAGATGCCCAGAATTTAGAGATATTCCATTTTGGTTCAATTGTATCACCTGCTGTGGTGAATATAATAAATACTGCATCTGAGATACATTTTCTATAATGCACACATAGTCATATAGACATACATGTACAATGTACATGTATGTCTTTTTAATGCATCCACAAACATACACATACACACACACTCGCGTTTTGTGAGATACATAATATATACACACATTTCCTGTTTACACAGGGGCAGGATATGGACACCCGCCCTCCACTTTATTCTATCCGTCGCATCCTCACGTTTCAATTTTTTAGCTTTCATATCCTTTTCTTCTAACCATCATTTCGATCATAGTCCTTGTTTGCCCACTCTCCTCAATACCTCCTCATTTCCTATATAATAATAATATTATGTCATTATATTTATTATTGAACACAATAGCAGTAAGGGTCAAATCTCACAAGATGCATCAGTAAACAACATGAATAAGACAAAATAAAGAATCGCTTAAATAAGTTTTAAAATGTGACTGACGATCCATATGAACCTGTATTCGCACTTTTAATTTTTATTTGAAAATTCACTGCAGACACGAGCATAATAAAATCGTTCGAACACATTTTAAAACACAGTCGCGACCTGGCGGGGTCACTCAAGGCCTGCGTGAACCAGTTCAAGTCCACAAAAGCGCTTCTAGAACTCCTGTAAAGACTTAAAAAAATATTTACAATAAATACATAAAAACAAAATAAAATGACTCGATGCAAGCATAATCTTGTAAAATGGGATGCAAGGAAAAAAAAAAAAGAGGGGGAAGCATATACGTATATACATGTAGTAATTACTAACGGTGATAAAAAACGGAAGAGCACAAATTAACTACTTATTAATACATTATTTATCAATACAAATTATCACTTAACCTTCGATTAAATCACCTCTCCTAACGTTGCAAATCAAGCAAATAAATAAATGTAAAGTTTTGCCGCACAGCAATATTTTTGGTGCGACGAGCGCGTCTGTACAGCCAATCACAGGCGACACGGCGGGTGCCCCGGTGCAGGCAGTGGCGGTCAATGGGGAGGGGAGGGCTGCGGGGCACGGGGAGGATGGAGGTTATCCTCTAATGGATACAGCTGAGAGTAATCTCAAT
>JAQIWG010007519.1:0-12246 GCA_034695025.1 Chamaedrilus cognettii
GATGTTTTTCCATCTCCGTTTGCATGACATATTTTTGGTGCGTTAAAAGTGCAATATACATACATACATACAACTGCCATGCCCAATATGATATGAAATCCGTTTTCATTCGCCATACGACGCCGTTGAATGGCCTTCACAACTTGTATCAGTTTATTTGTATTCGCCATGCGGCTATGTAGAATTTGTTTAGGCCGTTCTCATTGTGTTGTGTAGGACTGACTAGCCATCGAATTTTAAAGTGCAAAAGTGACTGGATAGGAATCAACGATTCAGTGCAAACGGCGCTAGGTCGAAATAGTTGAGAGGTCCGCCGGTGTGGACACCGGCTCGTAGTTGTTATATGTTAGTGTTAGATGTTAGATGTTAGATGTTAGATGTCTGATGTTAGATGTTAGATGTTCTAACCTGAAACCTAGTTTTAAAAGACATTTGTTGCAGGTCGTAATGGTTCGTGTTCTACAACTACTTTTTGAGTTGCAGCATGTTCAAACAGCTACGTTGAGTCCCCTGTTATACGCAACGCACATTGGACATACTAAACCCTGAAAACTAGTTTAAATATAAATGCCATGTCTTGTTGAACGAAATGGTGTGTATTTGTGAGTTCACAATCGTCACGTGTCTATCCGGCTTAAGAGGTCAATTAACACTGTTGCGTTACTGCTGCCAATCAAATAATCGGAGGGAAGCGAAAAGATCTGACGCGACGATAGTGACTCCCCCTTATCAGCTTTAACGCGCTTCGAGCAAGGGTCAACACAACGTCAGCGCTGAGTGCGGCTTACCCAACTTTTAACTGCTTGCTTGTCTAGGCCTACGTGTACATGTACATATATAGGCTGCTGTTTGAAGCGACGAGTCGATGCCGCGGCCCTGAAGCTGTATTATATGAGACATGGGCTATGGCATTGCTGCAGTGTGATCGCGGGCTGTTACTGGCCTTAGCCCGCATGGCGGATGTTTGATTGCATAGACCCACTTTGTATAGGAACGTAGGCTAGCAGCATAGCAGAGGCACCATAGGCCCACGTAAACTGCGCCGTTGCAAACCGAGCGATAAGAATAGTATACTCTGTAGCAGAATCTTTTCAGGTTTGTTAATTAACTATACGAGGGGCGTTCAAAAAGTTTTTTACCTGACCTACTTCTAGAAGTCGCGGACACTTGACATTTTTTGAAAGTAATCACACACGTTGTGAGTTTGTGCTTGAATTTCTGAGTAAATTGTTTTTTGTTTGCATCATCAGATTGAATTTTAGTTGAGGTACCCATTAAAATGGGGAAAGTCGAATATCGGTCGGTTATAAAAAATCCATGACGAGATGTTAGCTGTGCACCACAATGACGGTCCTTCATATGACGTTGTTAAACAGTGGAACATGTTGAATCACCACAATTCAAGAAAACCAGGCATCAGCCATCCGCCGGTAAGGTCATGCTGTCGTTTTTTGGGACCAGGATGGTGTCATCCTCACTGATTACCTACAAAAAAGTCACACCATCACTGGACAGCACTACAGTAACCTCCTGATGAAGCTACATGAGGCAATCAAGAGGAAAAGGCAGGGCATGCTGCGTGAGGGCATTTTGTTATTGCACCACTATGCACCTGCTCACAACTCTGTTGTGGCGTGTCAAGCCGCGAGAGACTGTGTCTATGAAATACTGCCTCATCCGCCTTATTCACCTGATTTGGCACCTTCAGACTTTTCTGTTTTCCCAACTAAAGTCTGCCTTGCGGAGTCGTCGTTTCAACACTGATAATGAAGTTATAACTGTCACGGAAGAGTACTTTTTGAGCAAAAACGGGGGGGTTCTACAAAGATGGCATAAGGAAGGTGAAGAATCGTTGGGATAAATGTTTAACTTTGGGAGGTTCATACATAGAGAAAGACTAAAAACTGGTAAAAATTTCAAGTGTTTGCGACTTTTGAAAGTAGGCCAGGTAAGAAACTTTTTGAACGCCCCTCGTGAAATGTAGAGTCAATGATTATGATTAGGCTACACGGTATCTAATATGAATGGTATTGAAATACATGAATAAGCTATAATATAGGATCGATAAAATTTCTAAATAATAAATAATAGTAATAAAATTGGCATCCTCATTTCAATGTTCTTTATCACCGTACTAATTTAATCCCCCTCGTGAGTGGTGTGTGACAGGGGATCGACTCATCTTTTGTACAGCACTTCAATCCACCATATCAACTCTCGCTACACATCTGGGCACCCTCTCATCACCCACCTCCCAATCCCTCCCACTCTCTCATCACCCACCCCCAGGCCCCTCTGACATGATTCCGCGGTCGGACTACCGGTCCCTCGGCACCTCGACGCCAGTTCCCAACCCTGACGACGACGTGGTTGACGTCCACCTCACCCACGCCCCCTCCAATATGGCGCTGTACGACCTTAACATCGACCCTGTCCAAGAAAGTATCCAATCGTGCGCGGCGCATCTCGTGACCCTCCCGCACGACTATAGCTACGACAACACCCTGTTGGGGCAGGAGCAAGACGAGAAGGCAGGGGGAGCAGGGGGGGCGGGGAGTTCCTCAGCGGCGGTGAAGATGGCTAATGAGATGGCGGTGGCAGGAAGGCAGTACTGGAGAACCAAGAAGGGACGACAGGCACGCAGGTACTGTGGTCGTTTGAAGTCGTTGAGCATTTTTTGTTCGAGTGCCATTCAGAATTAATTTGGCAAGTCATTCATCACTTGTTATTTTGATCAAACTAATGACTTTCAATCTTGTTATTGTGCTAGGCTTCTGAATTTTTGCAAAGAACATTGGTTTTTGCTTTGTGTTTGATAAATGACCTAATGATTGATTGATCAGTAAACTTTTAGGCGTGTATTGCAAGGAGATTGGAGTATCAAGGGAGATCGCTATGCATGACAGCTGAATATTACAGATAACAAAGTCGAGACTTGTTGGCCTCAAAACAACATGTAATTAAACGTTTCAGGGGTGGTACAAGGGCCTTGCGGTCTCCAAAAGCTACTTTTTACATAAAGTTTACATGAGCAAATATCAAGTTTGCAAAAAAAGAGATTCCTTGACGTGTTTCGGACTAGGAGCTCCCCCCCCCCCCCCCCCCCCCCGTTTATGTTGTAACAGTTGCAAGTAGATGCGCTGCACTGTCGCGCAGACTGGTCCAGAAGACAGGCGACTGTAACGTCATCAGTCGCAACGTGACGAAGCGCAAGCGCAGCTACCTCGTCGACATCTTTACAACGCTCGTCGACATGCGCTGGAGGCTGCACGCGGTCCTCTTCACGTCCGCCTTCATCGTCTCCTGGTGCTTCTTCGCCATTGTCTGGGTCGTCATCGCCAAGGTGCACGGGGATCTGGACGAGGAAGCGCTGACCAACTCGTCATGGAAGGTTTGCTTTGTGGGTTTTTGCTTGTGCTTGAGCGCATGCTGTGTCTTTCTACCAACATTTATGATGCTGAGAGAAGGGTTGTGGCCGAGTGGTGTAAGTCGCGGACTTCGGATTGCGAGTGTGGCAGAGAGTCGGTTCGAACCCGACTGCGGCAAAAGATTTTTGAGTCACTTCGTGCACCTTTGTCAAAGGTGCTTAATTTTGTCAGCCCTGCAAATAATCATCAATTTGGGCTGAGTGCAGTAGAAAAGTTGAAGAAGTTGAAGAGCATATTAGTTTGAGGAGGATGTTCTAAGTATAGAGCTATTGCTAGATATGGTGACCGGCCTAGTTCTATTGATAATTGACAAGGATTAATTTGTACTATGACACATCTGGCCATTTTATGTATTGCTCCAACGCAATTGATCATTTTATTTACTGCTCACTTTATTTACTGCTCGCTTTATTCACTGTTCACTTTATTTACTGCTTGCTTTATTCACTGCTCACTTTATTCACTGCTCATTTTATGTATTGCTCACAATATATACCGTTCATTCTACCTGCTACTCACTTTATATACTGTTCATTTTATTTGCTGCTTGCTTTATTTACCGCTCACTATATTTACTACTTAATATATTTACTGCTCACTTCATTCACAGCTTGCTGCATAATTAACGTACAATTTTTTCTATTTCAGGTGTGCATGGAGAATGTATTCGACTACCGCACGGCACTACTGTTTTCCATCGAGACGCAGCACACGATCGGGTACGGGACACGCGCCATTACCGACCAGTGCTGGTTCGCAATGATTGTCCTCATGGCGCAGTGCTGTCTGGGCACATTCGTGCAGACCCTCATCACGGGCATCATCTTTGCCAAGATCTCTCGTCCCAAGGTTTCTGGGTTTTTTATTGAGTTGTCCTTAGATCCGTTGCGTGCTTGTGGTTTTGTGCCTTTGGGTAAAAATTATGCCTTTGCTCTTTGCTGGCATCATTTTTGAGAAGAACTCCCGTCCAAGGTTTCTGGGTTTTTCATCGTATTATGTATAGATCCCGTGCTTGCTTGTGGAGTCGTGCCTTCAAGTAATAATAACGCCTATGCTCTTTACTCACAAAATTTTTGCCAAGATCTCCAGTAAAATGGTTTATGTTTTTTTGCCGTTTTGCTCTTAGATCTGTTGCTTGATTGCGGAGTTTTGCCTCCCAACAAAAATAATACATACACTCATCATCGACATAATTTTCATCAAGATTTCTTGTTCTAAACCTTCTGGGTTTTTTATCATATTGTTCTTAGCTCCGATGTTGCTTGTGAAGTTACGCCCTATCCTTCGGTAAAAATTGATCTTGGGTTTATTATGTAATTAGAATCAGATCGACTGATGTTAAATCTTCTCTTGCTGTTGAAATAGTTCATTTACTGCGGAAATAAATCTTAGAAAAAAAATCTTGGCACTTGAGCTCTAAGTTGCGCAGGCTATTCTAATTCTCTGCTACATGTTAGATCTGTTTATATTTGTGATTGCAACCGCCATTTTTAACAATGCATTTAAAGAGTCCTGCAAGAATTTCTAAGCGCTGATAAAAAATCGAGAGAAAAAACGGGAAAACGAATGATAGAAACATTTTTCTTCTCGTGCATTCTGTCTTCTCACACGGACCGTTCACAAGACGCCTGCCTTTAATTTTGCTTTAAGATGTGAGTCTTTGAGAACTATAGTTTGTTGTCTACTGTACATGTATTGTATATAACCTTTTACCCAATTTGCCCATTGGCTCTAAACCAGATATAAAAGGCCTGCCATATGAATATCTCCTCAGTCTATTTCACATTGCTGTTTCCTCTCGACAAGAAGCCTGCCTAGCAAGTGTCTCTTTTTCTATTTATTCTTTCTCACCCCGCCCCCCGCTGTGCCCCCCCAGGGTAGGTCCCAGACGATCATGTTCAGCGAGAGGGCCGTCATCTGTCAGCGCGACGACGAGTACTACCTTCTCTTCCGCGTCGGCGACATGCGCAAGTCTCACATCATCGGCACCTCCATCCGCGCTCTCATGGTGAAGAACAGGCTGACGCGCGAGGGGGAGTCTATCCCGCTGTGTCAGTACCCGCTCGCCCTCGAGACGGAGACCAGCAGCGCGGACTGCTTCGTCTTCCTTGTGTGGCCGACCACCGTGGTGCATAAGATCGATGGGAGCAGTCCGCTGTGGGAGATATCGGAGGCGAAGCTGCTCAGCGATCATTTTGAGATTATCGTGATGCTGGAGGGGACTATTGAGTCCACTGGAATGTTGACGCAGGTTGGTGGATATGGCATATAATATCTGTGTAGTATTTGATGGAAAAACAATTTTTTTTAAATTGTCTAATATTAATATATATTATATAATTATATATTACATAATTATATATTATGTAAATTCAATATTACAAGAACGCCACACACAACATGTGAATTGCTTTCAGTATTGAATTTAAATAGCATTATTATCATGTAGTTAATAACAGCGTATTCTGTAATACTTCTATTACGGTAACCTAAATAATTTATTTTAGTAATTGTTTAATATGAATTAATTGTTCCTTCCTATCATGCATTCGCGTGGGGAACTTTGGATTTTTCCGTACTATTTCTAGCGTCGAGAAGTTCAATTTAGGTGTCGCGCATCTCGAACACCGGTGTTCTTTTCGTTACGTATGAAGAGTAAATGGCCTTCAAAATTTCTTCATGCTAATGCGCGATCAAAAGAATTGCCTAAGAATACGTCATGATTTTGACAAAAATATGATACGTTTTTTATTAGTCTAAGCAATCTTAAATATAACAGCAAAAATTTAATGTATAAACAGATCTGGATGAGACTAGCAAGATTAAAATATTGTCCTCTTTCGCTGATTAGTATTCTGGGACTGTAGTCCATGACTTTAATGATAATTTTTGTGACAATTTAGTCAAATTTTTTGCAGTTTTATGCGTTAATTTTTGCACTACGCGTAGCGCATCCTATCGGGAGTTTTTGGACTAAAATTATATCTGTCTGGTTCACTTCATGCTGGACGATTGGCTAGGCGGCTCAATAAAACAATTACAAACTACTTATGTGACTGGCCGAATGACATGCTAATGGTGGTCTGTAAACACATCATAAATTGATACACTTTGAACGGTAATAATTTTGGAAGATAATATTGTTCTACTTTTGTGACACGCCCGCTTACAACCACTCGCGACTATATGATAACGCAATGTATAGTGGCGTACCGACATTGAAATTTCAGGCCGTTAATTTTTTTTATGAATCTGAAATTATAAGTGGTCTGTTGTTAATGACGCCGTTATGCAACTATTAAATCGCCGAGTTAACTGCGGCGTGGACTCTTTGTTGAGAAACGTGGTCGTTAACACCATTAAAGTTGCTGTGACCTGGTATATTGACATCTTAACTTTTTCTTCATATCTGTCAAATTTGCGTGACAAAATTGCGGTATATTGTGTCATAATGAAAATAAACGATAATGATTGGTTTATAGTATGTTTTAGTGTCCAGGGACGTCATCGGGGACCTGAAGTAATTTGTTAATTATTCTGCATTGTAGGGGCAGCACTGAGGCAAAATTATCTATATCATAAAAGGAGAGCTCGTTTTTTTATTTTCTTAAAGTAGGTACGTAGTATGTAAGCCTTTCGCTTATTCATCTATTACTGGGAACATACAGGCCACACTGCATTGTAACACTAAAGTTTATTTGCTTTTTTTTGATGATTGTGTGCATGGAGAATTATTTTTCTTTTGCGTCGTAGGTCCGAACATCGTACATTCCCAGTGAAATCGGGTGGATGGAGCGGCTCGTTCCACTTTTGACCTTTCAACTGGAAAATGGCCGATACGAAATCGACTACGGGCAGGTCAGTCTGGGTCAAATAATTAGGTCAAATAACTAGGTCGACTTGATTTCACTAATTAACTGAGGCTCTCTGCTTAACTTACTTGCAATAATTACGATCATGAATTATGGAAGTGTTACAGTAAGAACTTTATGTCCTAGCCTCCATTGAGAATTTTTTTTTCTCAAAAATTTTACGTACGTTTTTTGAGCCTACTCGAGACTATTTCTTCATGTGTTTCTAGGCACATGTTTGACGTACATTTTGGTTGGTGAATCAGCATCTGTTTAAATAAATTCATGCAACCATTAGAAGCATATCCTTGCCAAGTGTCAATAATATTAATAATTTGCATAACAAAATGTATACACGCTTAAAGCTTGAAAATTTTCTATTAATTTATTGCAAATCATCCACGATCGATATTTAATTTGATCTTATTCGGCATTATTTAAATAGAGTAGTGCATTTTCACATGTGCCATGATGCTTTCTGGATTAAACTATTTAGTTCACCGTCGACAAATTGCGTTGTTAGCATTTAGAGATATTTTTGAGCTTTCTGTTGCACCAACTAAGAATAATCTCAAAATTTTGCATACATTTTTTTTTTGCCTTTGACTTTCTTTTCAATCTTTCATGCTTTGCTTACGACTTTCTTTTCAATGAATTTCAGTTCCACAAGACGCAGTCAATGAAAATCATGCGCTCCTGCAGCGCCAAGGAAGCTTTCGATGCCCGCCAGGTCCTCGGGGGGGTCGCGGGGGCCATCGCCCCCCCCTCCTCCTCCAAGCCGCCCCTCGACCGCGACTACCCCGTCAGCTTCACCGCCCCCGCTGTCCGGCGTGACGTCACACCGCGCTCCACGGTTTTTGGGCTGTTTCAACGGCGTCGCGAAGGGGCTGCCGCTTCTGCAGGGGCCCCCAAGGGCTCGTCGGGCAAGGGGCGCAAGGGGGTGGCTGTGGGAACAGACACTCCGGATCAGTCCCTGGCGAGTCTGGATGATTCCCTGAGGTCGTCAGCCACGCTGGGGGGGGACCCCTCGCAGCCCGGGGAGTCTCTGGGCGTCCAGGTGTCCATGAATCCGAGAAGATCGAACTCTGATCGATCTCGGACGAGGTAGGGGGGTATTGGTTTTGTAAGTTTTATTAACATTATTGCAGCTTGAATACATGATAAATGAAAACTTAGCGTGACGCGTGGAAACCTCTACATGAGAAACATGAGCATGTAAACATTAAAGTTTAATGTGAAAATGTATTGTGTAGTCCTGCTGCGACAGAAATCAAAAGCTTAGAATGGTCACACATTAGCTGCACAATTCCTCAGAGAGAAGGATCTTTTTACCAAAAACGGAAGTTGGTTTGAATTAGGGATAATGGTTGTTAATTATTGTGATTGGATATGAAAGGATATGTCAACCAACTGTTGACGGCTGATAATTGGTTTGGCCCGCGGGCTATGCCCCGCCCCCGTTATCTCCATACGTACCTCGATATACAGAATGTAATGATCTCCCTTGCCTGCTACCAGTGATGTTTGCTGATATTTATATATGTTTTTAAGTTCCCTTTATTGTATAAATTGTGATCGAGTTTGAATATTACCTGATGGAAAAGTGATTTCCAATGTATTTATATTTATTTCATGGCGCAATTTAACTCATGTTACCGCAGTAATTTCATTATATTCTTAATAGTTATTTTTATTTGTCATTTTCAATACGACTTCATTATAATGACGCTGGTGTTTAGGTATGTACGTCACGGCAAGCAGCAGCAACAGCAGCAGCAGCAGCGACTGCAGCAGCAGCAGCGTTCAGCATCGTCAGACGCCAGAGGACGTAAGACAGGAAGGAGGCGAACCGTCTCCACGACTGACATCGACATTGAGATGATGGAAATCGCAGCCGATCGACGGATTTCCGCGTCAAAGGAAAATGGACCGAAGTCACCGGCAGACAAAACTCCGCGGGAAAATAACATTTTCCCCGGTAATAAAACCGCGGAGAATGAGAAACTGAATACTCCTCAGGACGTGAACGCTAAGAATATCTGCGCAAATGAATCGCAAACAAGGAAGGCTGAGTCCAACGATGGCCGTCTTTTTGTTGACAACCAACAAAGCGTTTTGCCTCCTGACGTCACGACGCCTGCGAAACGCAATTCGCGTTTTGTCGTCACCGTGACGCCAGAGTCACCGTCGTCACGCTTGTCGTCCAGAAACGTCAGCGACGAAAACGGTAGCGTGGCGTTGTGGAAGGTTCCAGAAAATGGGGGCGTTTCCATGGTGCAGGAAAACGGAGAGGATTCGATCGGTGGGGATGCAAATATGCGACGGGGATCGATGAAATTTCAGTGTGATGGCGATGTGTATCACGTGTGATTGTGCTGGTGGATGAAGGAGTAACAATGGCTAAATTCAACATTATTATAATGGCTTAAACATTATTATAATGGCTAAAATAAAACGGTAATTTAGTCACGTGGGTTATTTGTTTTAACGTTGAGATTATGTAATTTGGCAAAGTGTATCACGTGTGATTCTGTAAGCGTTCTGGTGGATGAAGAAGTAACGATTGCAAATGAAACATTGTTAAAATATTTTTTTTTTTTTTAGTTTTTTGAGTTGTTTTTTTTAACAAACAAATTATAATTAAACATTATATACACATAAATGGCTATAATAAAATAGCAATTTTAGTCACGTGGGTTATTATTTTGACTTGAGATTACATTATTTTGCTGAATGTACAATATTTAAATACAGTTAAAATTTCGGTTTGTTTGTCGTATTGCGTGTTCATTCAATTGACTCGGATCTGTGCGATGATATTTCAATGAATGGTGTTCAATATTCTGTTGATTTTACTGACTGCATACCTTTACACCACTGAATTACAAGCCTAGAATGCTAATGCATTAGCTGCATAATACTGCAAAAAGAAGCATTTTTTGCTAAAAACGGAAGTTGATTTGTATTACGGATAATAGTTGTTAATTATTGTGATTGGATGTGAAAGGGTCATGACCCTGTCATCAATTGTTACAGTTGGTAATTGGTTTGGCCCGCGGGCCAAGTCTCTCCCCCTTCACCCCCATGCATCCTTTATTCTACAGACTGTAGTGACGGGCCTTGCTTTACACAGTCGCCAAACACTCAAATTGTAAGCATAATATGCGTTACTCTTCGTTACTCTTCTTTTGTTTTATTTCATCTTGTTGTCTACAGATAATATACAGATAATCTACTAGTGTCAAAGAAAAATAATTTTATATTGGGATCATTATTTTGGTTAAGTGAACGATGCTTGCCATTTGAAATAAAACCTAGTTATTGGACCTCGTTTGAACCTTAAATGGCTGAATCCGAGACGTTATCGAGTTAGGGTATGCTACAAAAGGACCCGCTGATGAGCATGGTAGCTTACAGCTTAAATATGCTCGCTAGTAGCTTGCTTAATTAGAACTTCCATTAGCTTCTTGAGTTCTATTATTTGCACAAAATTAATATTCATGTAATCTATGACAAAATCTAGTACAAAATTTATATTCATGACTCCTACGTATTGGTTAGATATTGTGTATGATTTGCTTCCAGCCAACGTCGAACCTTTCATGCATTTTGAATATAGTGGATTGTCACCAAAAATCTTGCGAAGGTTGACAAGTCCATTGACGAAATGATGATGATGAATTGAAGTCACGATCTGGCCTAAATCGTTCGTAAAGCGAGGCCAGACATTTCTATAGTGCTTAGGCTGCCATGACGATTCGCAATTTATTAATATATGAGAAATGATGAGCTGACAACTGGTGGCGGTTGACTAATGAGAGACACCTTGTTTATGAGGGACACCTTGTTTATGAGGCTTTATAGTAAACACCGTGTTCCTAAAAACCGACCCCTGGGTTAGATTGAGTAACTTGGCCTGTAGGTGGTAGAACTTTATGAAATTTTGGCCAGTGTTGAGCAAGGATTACCGGTTGATTACAAGGTCATCAAAGTTTGGTTTTTAAAGGTCTGCCTTTAACTTGTCAAAGCTTGCATCAACGCTAAAAGCGGAGCACCTTTCTACCAGATTTGCGTTCTAATCTTACGATCCACCTGATTTACGTTGAGACTTTGTTTACTAATCTGCAGGCAATATTAATGAAGCCTGAGGTTTCCTTTATAACCAATTCGACTATCTCGCCATGGCTAACTGCCATAAAAATTGCAATAGGAGTTCTCTTTTTGGAACAGCGTGTAGTATCATTTTTGGGATGTCACACTATAATTTCTGTAATGTGCATGCAACTCCTAGGCTTTGCTATTCATATAATATGAAGCTATGAACCTATACAGTAGCTTCAAATTATTTTGCCATTCTATTAATACTTTATTGCAATCACAAATTGTCTACATGCAGTAGTTCAGCGTGTGTGTGTAAGTTTAATGCTCTATATTTTGATGGTGAACAAACGGTGCTAGTATGCTATTGTGAACGTTATCATGCATGATAGTATTACTATTCGTATGTATGTAGGCCTATAGCGAAGTATTAGAATATTACTTTTACATGGCTAAGCTTTGACAAAATAGAAGCGCTAACACTGTGGGTTATTATAATCAGAACTTGATTATAGTTTGTGTTGTTTTTGAATTCGCCAAGGCAATAAAATTTATAGGAAATATAGAAGACATCGGATCAAGCACTAGCATAGAATGAAATCACTCGTCTGCAGTAAGAAACTAAGTAGCTAACTAATTTGCTAACTTGCAAGTCTAGTGCAATCGAAATGTCTCCATAACTGTATGGTTACACTAAATTACTCCTAAAAGTTGCATGTGACAAGCATACAACACATTACCACCCGCCCGATTACACATTATTTGATTACCCGACACATTATCACCCGCCCGATATCAAACTTGAACACGATCTCTAAGATCATCGAGCGTCTCTGTCTCGCGCGCCTTGTCCCGCATATTGTCGCCAC
>JAQIWG010007520.1:0-12242 GCA_034695025.1 Chamaedrilus cognettii
ATAAAAGTCTAGCAACCGGTCTTTAGAGTTGAGTTAGTGTTGACCTGAAGTCAACACCGTCTCAACCCGCTCACTTGAAATCGATTTTCAACCGGGCGCTAACACCTCGCTAACACGGTGTTAACACCGTGTTAACACCGTGTTAACACCGTGTTAACACCGTGTTAACACCGTGTTAACACCGTGGACTTGAAATCACCCATTGTCAACGAGTGAAATCCCACAGAACTATCCCTAGATATATTTCAAAATTTCCACAACATAAAGAAATACCGTTTAAATATCAAGATATACACAGATTGTTGTAAGTAAAATGCGGACACGTTGATAAAATTCACGAGATCTAGTGATATACTCTTAATATTATTTTAGGCAAGAAACTTCAAATAAGAACAATAAGCATATTAATAAATATAACCGCAAGTGTGTCAGTGCAGTGCGTCACTACAGCCATGTATTGAAGCACGTATGGAGATGGCGGGGGCGGGTCACTTCCGCGCGGGGCAAACCAATTACAACCGTCCATTGACAGGGTCATGAACTACATATATCCAATCGCAATAATTCAAAGCGATTACCCATAATTCAAATACACTTCCGTTTTTGCTTAAAATGCCCTTCTTTCCATAGATTCGCGAAATTTATGCATGCGCGTTCTAGACTTTTATTTCTGTGGTGCACCAGCGTAGCGCGTCTCTTTTTCTAACGTCGAAAATCAAAATGGCGGTCGATGTGAGTAAAATTCTGCAAATTGTATAAAATCGGATTAAATTTTCAATCCGTAAATAGTTCGTTGATTCGAGGAAGCGAAACGGTCGCATGGCAGTTGAGTCTGCCGCCCTCTTAAGTTTTTGACGCATTTTTTGCGAATTTGAGCTGTTTTTAAGAATTTCCCATAAGGCCATTGTTTGTCGCCATGTTGTGGGCAGTGAACCGGTAAAATAATGATTAGTGATCTCAGGAAAACGCGATGGCGTTTTCGCGTTATTTTTCGCGTTTTTTTCGATTTCCCGCATATTCTGCGTTTTTTCCGATTTTCCGCAAAAATCAACCCCTGAAAACCTAAATTTCCGCATATTTCTCAAAATTTTGACGAATTTTTTAGAGGTCTCTAATAATGATTTGTCGACTGCTAAATAATAGAGAAACTTATTGTAAAAAATGATTTCTGACAATTTAAAGTTACGCAAACAATGTTTGGACGTGCTGAAAGATTCACATTGTGTTGTTTAGATTGACCTTGTTAAAATGACTTTATTACTTATTCGCAACATCGGTGCTGTAAACAATGCTGTCATTATTTTTCAGATGGAATCAGAAAACTTCAGGAAGTTGTTTATCGGAGGTCTGCATTATGAGACGACAGATGAGTCGCTCAGAGCGTTCTACGAGCAGTGGGGCGAAGTGGTCGATGTCGTCGTCATGAGAGACAGTCTCACAAAACGGTCTGTAATTTTGAGTTTTTTTGCTCTAATAATGCTTGCTTGAATGATCTAACGTTTTGAAATATATCTATATTATCTATATTAGTGAATAGATTGTTAATTAAAAGGGTGAGATCTAAATCGTATTCGCGCGAATCATGAATATTGAATCCTGTTAGATTGGATCATTTGGTCGACTATATGCTTCTGAAGCGGACAGTCAAATCTAACTACAGGTTTCTCAGCCACCTGGAAAACCTGGAAAAAGCCTGGAATTCTCCTGACTTGGAAAAAGCCTGGAATTTCAGTTAAAGATCTGGAATACTTTTAAACCTCATTTTCACTCCCTTCTTTTTATGTCGCGAATTGCAACTCGTGCACGAAACAGAAAAAGGGGCATAATGAAGCCTTATAATTCTGAATTTCAGTAAATTACTTCGATTGGTCTGTTATAATATATAGCAATAATTGAAGGTGGTTCTGAGCACAATTGAGTGTAATGCTTTTGGCTTTTAAAATTTACTTAGCAATTACTGTACAATGCAGAATAACACTACGTTTAATCGCCCCACAAATCACCCGAAAAATGTGAATTCTATGAAAAAGCTGGAAAAGTTACCTGGAAAATGAGCAAAATTTAACCTGAAAACCTTGAAAAAGCCTGAAATTTTATGTGGGGTAGATGCTGAGAACCCTGAACTAAACCCTAACCTTAATGCAACCATAGCTCTAACACAGCTGTAAACCTAGCTTGCTAACCTTAATGCAGCCTTGACCTTAACATAATAGAAGTTCTATTGAGTGAAGATTCGCACATTTTTAGATTTCAGGTCCAGTCGAGAATTTGAGCTGAGCCCTGAAAAATGTTTGGTATATTTGATCGGATAGATCACGTGGCTTCGGATTCGTCACATTCAGTCAGTCACACATGGTCGACGAGTCGCTGAAGGCCCGACCACACGTCATCGACACAAAGCAAGTCGACCCCAAGAGGGCGACACCCAAGGAGGTTTGAGAGTAACCTGAGTTACCGCTGTAACAAAACGTTAGAGTATTTCTATTGGTTGGATATATATTTAAACTTGTAACATTATAGATGGCCTGATGATATAATGGACAGAATTTCATGGCGTAATTTGCTTTGTGATAACTTGTAATTTGTACTTGAAAAGAAAATTATAGTTTATTGAATTTGTTATAGGTCTCTGGCAATGCAAGTGTGAGAAGTGCTCAGTTTTTGATGCCGTGTGGACACTATCTAGCTTTGATAATGATCAAATAATGGAAGTAGCATACTACAAATAACTATGAGCAACCAAAATGCAGAATGCAGTACAGGGCCATTGGCAGAAGTTCATTTTATGCGGCGGCGGGGGGGGGGGTTGAGTTTTTGGGGTGAGATACCCTGAACTTTAGTCTCAATTTTACGTTGTAAAAAAATTGAATTGTTTTGGCAAAATAATAATTTATATAAATTTGTGCGAGGGGGGGTTTGAACCCTGCAAGCCTGGATCTCCTGCAAGCGGGGGAACAAGGAATTGGCTTGCAGCCCAGGGCTCCATGGGTGAATCTTACAAGGCGACTAGAGAGGGAGAGCGACATATGCGTGGCCCTCCTCAGTCCGCACAGAACCGGACTGTAATAGTCTTTGTTACTAAGAAGGGGGAGCGGTTCTGTGCCGGCTGTCTTGCACAGAACTGGACTGTATATAGTCTTTGTGCTACGCATGGTCCCTAAACTAGAAAAAGCAAGAAAAAAGAGGAAAAAAAATCAACTTTAAAAACCACAAATTTTAGGACGCCGGCAATCCTACGGCGCGCGTCACAAGCAAGAAAGTGTTCGTGGGGGGGATCCGCGACGTGACGGAGAACAGCGACCTGATGGACTACTTCTCTCAGTTTGGCACCGTCACAAACGCAGACATTGTCATGGACAAGACGACCGGGCGCAAGCGCGGCTTCGCGTTTGTCTCCTTTGAGGACTGGGATGCCGTCGACAAGTGCTGCCGTGAGTGCGCGCTTTTTCTGTGGAGGAGTGGGATAGTTTGATGACTTTAGTATAATAGTAATGATAGATTTAGATTTGCGCGGAGTTCTGAAAAATGTGGCAGTTGATAGAGATTTCATGATTGTTCATTTCATTTTGTTGCTTTTTTCTTTTCATTGCCTTTTAGACTAAGAGCCTTCTATAGTGCATTTTATTTGCGCTTCTTAATTTATATATGAATATATGAAATTCTCAATGTTTTTTTAAAATGAAGTTAGCCCCGGAGATCCTTTCAAACCTTGAACTTTTTTGATTCTTTAAGAATCGCTTGAAAAACTACGGTTGTTGTGATGATCTAACCCTGACCCCCGGTTGATGTGATGATTATAACCCTATCCCCAGGTTGTTGTGATGATCTAACACTAACCCCCGGTTGTCGTGGTGTTGCAGTAGTACACAATCATTCACTCAACGGTAACCCGTGCGAAGTGAAGAAGGCCGTCGAGAGGGATAGCATGGGAGGCGGTGGGGGCATGGGCAGAGGTAGGAGTGTCGAACTTTAAAATATTTTCAAGGTCTCATTCATTACGCTATGCTGTTTTTCTTGAAAAAATATAGCTTGTGGTTTATTGTAGCTTGATGGTTTAGCTTGATGGTTATATATAGGGTGATGGTTTATTCTATTTCAAAAGAAGAGCACTCAAAGTCAGATTTTTTTGTGCTTTACTGATGGCTTTCTGGGAAATGTGCATAATAGCGTTGTTATCTTGGACCCTCTGCAGGCCAGGGAACAAAGAATTGGCTTGCATCACAGATCTCCCCGGGTGCATCGTAAAAGATGACTAAAGAAGGGGGAGCGGTTTTGTGCGAGCTCCCTTGCACAGAACTGGACTGTATATAATTATAGTCTGTGCTACGCACTAAACTATAAAAAACAAAACAAACATTATTGTCTTGAGCAATGTGAGTGATGTTTCAGAAGATGCAGATTGATGTGAAATGAGGTGTAACTTGCAATTTAAAAAAAAGAAGATTGCACCCATGCACCGGCACTGGACCCACTGCAAATGGGGGAGAACAAGAATGGGTTTGTAGCTTAGAATTGAGCTGTTATAATAAAAATGGTGTTGTTGTTGCTTAGGTGTTTTTTATTATATTGAGCCCCCTGCGGGCCGGGGAAAAAAGAATTGGCCTGCAGCCCAGAGCTCTTCTGGCGAGTCGTAAAAGGCAACTAAAGAGGGGGGAGCGGTTCTCTGCTGGCTCTCTTGCATAGAACCAGACTGTATGTAGCCTTTATGTGCTACACACGGTCGCTAAACCACAAAATGCAATAAAAACAATTATTATATTGATATCTGTTGTTGTTGTGGTCTAGGTGGTGGACGCGGAGGCCGTGGAGGCTCTTCCGGCGGAAGAGGTCAGTTAGGATAACAAGATTATTATCCGTTATAGTTTTATTGATCTGTTGCTGGGATCTATTGCCACTTCTTCGAACTGTGTTCTTGACTTGGTCGAATCGGTCGTAGTTAAAAATCGTTGATATATTGACAGCAGCCTGCCTCAAATGTGGTTGAATCATTGTCGCATGTTTATGCTAATGAAGCTTTAGTTTGTTTTGTTGTATGCTAATTAGCCTGCTGTTGCCTATATGCTAATTTGCATGCCTATAGCCCTATATGCTAATCAGCCTGCTGTTGCCTATATGCTAATCAGCCTGCCTATATGCTTTTTAGCCTGCCTATAGCCCTATATGCTAATTATTCTGTTGTGCATATACTAATTAGCCTCTTGTTGCTTGCAGGTCGTGGTGGTGCGATGGGCGGCGGTGGTTATTCAGGATACAGCGGCGCCAGCTCGGGGGGATACGGCGCGTATGGATCTGCCGGGTCGTATGGATCCGGTGAGTAAGAAACTTAACTTTTTCTTTTCCGGTAATTCATCTTGATGAGTTTTCTTCTTTGGCTTTTGCTGCATATGATATTGTGTGTTCTGGCAATCTTTAGTTATTTTTAATTGTTTGCATTATATAGTGCTTCTGTGTCAGAAATGTGAATGCTGCATGATTTTGCTTTTACTACACTGGTATTGTTCCAACATTTAAAATTTTGAAACGGCAGTTTTTGATTTCGAGGTCTTTTTAAACCAAATTTTTTTTATTAAAAGTAGTGACCTCTAGTAGCTCAGTATTATGCAGCCACAGTATATTTATGTGAGTTGCGGGCTTTTACCCGATTTAAGTAGTTTTTGACGCTATCATAAACCCTCTCGTGCGTGTGTTGCTAGGAGCGTACGGCTCGAGTGGCTATGGCCAGGCCGGGTATGGCGCGGCTGCTGCTGGCGGCTGGGCTCAGAGCGGCTATGCCGACCCTTACGCTGCCGGTATGTGTCAAGTTTTTAGTTTCAGTTCTTTATTTGTATTTTTTACTTTTGTTCTTTGGGCCGAATGAGTTTTGCATGATATATCTCATGTATATTGTTGAATATGCACTGAAATAAAGAAAGTCATCTCTGTTGTTAGCTTTCAATGCTCTAGCCTCGTTCTGTAGATATTAAAGCCTGAGCTGGCATGTCGTGATGCTTTTCTGAATGCTAGCATAGTGTAAGTTTAGCAGTGGCCTTGTGCATTCGATGGACTTTTATTTATAGACCTCCTTTGCATTGTAAATAAATAAAAATTTTAGGCACACTGGATATTGAATCATTTCTTTACCCCTAAAATATTTTGGTTTGCTCACCACTGCATTGGTTGTTTGTTTAGGATTTTTACAGACTCTTATCATCATCATCATTATCATCTTTTTATTATCCTATCATCATTTATGTAACTTATTTACTTTTCTGTCCTAGCACCCGATTCTTGCCTTCTCTATATTAATGCCTCGCTCCTTCATATCGCTCTCCATTGCCTCCCTCCATGTTTTCTGTCCTTTTCCATTCCCAACCTTTTTTGCGTATCGTGTAGCATGTGGATGATCTTCTGTCATGTATCAGGTGGATGAATTGCAATAGTTTGACCTTGGACCTAGATGTGCATGTTTTGATGTGCAGGAGGCTTTGGCACGGGTTACGGAAGCAGCAACGGCGGTGGAGCCATCAAGTCTGCTGGGGGATACGCCCAACGCTCCGCCGGTCCCTATGCCGGTAATTATTGATTTGGGTTGCATTGTTTGCTTTCAAAATTTAGATTTTGCATGTAGCAAAATAGGGAAAATTAGGAGATTAACCAAGTAAGGCAAAAAAGGAGTAAATTGTCAATCTGATGATAGTCGCTGGTTGTTTTGCTTCGTACTATTATCTTTGGTAAATCTCGCGATTGTAAGGTTGATGTAAGACCGTCGGTTTTTCTGCAATTAGATCTATCAATGTACGCGCTTTCATGTAGCGTGCACTGTGCACTTTGATGATGATTTTTGATTAAGCAAATACTTTGCGTTTATATTGATAGCCGCGTTGATTGCAACTGTAGCGAGGCGGTATTGTGGTAAAGGTGTCCAACGCAAGTCTCAGAGACCTGTGTAATAAACACGGACGTTGACAGAATAGACGACGAAAAGGCGGCTAATTTTATTGAAAATGACTTATAAAAATGTGGACGACTGTTTTCCTGCTAGGCTTGATGCATGCATTTGTTGTGACACAGCCGGGGGATACAGTGCTCCGGCGGCCAGCTCCGGCTACGGGGCGGCCGGGGACTACGGAGCGGCGGGAGGGTACGGGGCGTACGGGGGAGGGTACGGGCAGTGAGCGAGGGGTGCTAGGGCGCTTCGTCTGAAGCTGGACGTGTGGTGGGTGTCCCAATACGGTCATTTTTGTTGCGTGCAAATATTTCTAAAATCAAAGAATGCAAAACTATGTAAATATAATGATTTACAAAATACGCGTGAGGAGGGTGTAAGAGTGACAAGGACCTGTATCATATCGATTCATGATGTGATTGATGTGCTGTTGTTTCTCCAGTGCTGTTATTCGCAACAATTGATAATAGTAATGGCATTAGAGTTTGTTTCACCATCTAGTGATGTCATTGAGGACTTCCCTTCACAAAGTCGGTTGATGAATTCCTAAGATGAGAAAGGGTGCAGGATAGCTGGGTTAAAAATTTTCGTGTGTCCGTCCGGGAAAAATGAATCAAACGATGGACTTACGCATAGTTGCAGTCGTTGTTCTGCTTGAAAAACAAATACAGATGAGGTCAAGATTGGCTCTTATTAGTGAAAGATGCATGCATGATAGAGAAAAAATTAACATTTTGATTGGGCCTTGAAATGATTTGCTAAACCAATAAGATGAGTTGCGATATTGCTCATGTGAATTGACTCGAGAGCTATTAGATGTTTGATTATTAGTGAACCATCCATGAATACGGTACCGGTAGCCTTCATATCATCAAATCCCAGCTGTGTAAAGTAAATATTTGACGACAATTATTTATTTGAACATTTGTGATAAAAAGATAATGAATAGAAGTCACACAATACAAATCATTATACTGATAAATGAATACATTGTATGGTAGTTTTGTGACGTAACCATTCATGTGGTTAAAGCTCAAAGCAAAAAAGAATGTCAGTTGAAACCTTCAACATCAAATTAATTCGCACTTAACCATCCACCTATTTTGCTTTAAACTTCATGGTTCACTTTTATAAAACCTTTTCGATTTTTTAATGCTCACAATATGTTGTTACATTGAAGTGTAATTTAATGATAATTAATGCATTTTCGCTTGTTTCATGCAGGTAATTTAGCTGATTAGGAGGCTATTTAACGACAAGAGGCGCTTGTAGCTGTAGTAATACGGTTTACAAAAGTTACGGGGATGCAGATTAACGATACGGTCTACCTTCACGCCCTCTTCAGCTTATGTTGGTCAAGATTAATCTGTCCGTTTGCCATTGGACATCTATTTCGTTGGAAATTCTACTGAAACAACATTTGCAGAAAATGGAATTTATTAAAGGAAGTTGGATTTAAGATTCACCGTCGATTTTGGTTGGATATTTGTAGTGGCATGCCGTCGTTGATATGTGTTTTGTTCGTGTTTAGCTGTATCTTGTATGAACTTTGGCTGCGTACACAGAAAAAATTGTTTCTAAAAAGACGTTCTACTTTTAATTTGAAGTCAGTAGTTCAGGTTGGCGCTGATTGAATTTAGATCTATCCAAATTTTGAGCAAGATTCCCTTAGTAATTTTGGTTAGGAATCAACCATAATTTTTTATATTTTTTATTTTGTTCATCAATTTTTTTACCGATGCCCTACTATTAATGTGAAATCTTTTGCGCTGTAACAATTACTGTAACCATCACTGTCACCAAATTAATGCTGGATTGTTCTTTTCGCAAAGTTTTTCATTTTTGACCATTAACTGACACTTTATTCTGTGACAAAGTTCTTTTTTCTTTATGTTAGGTCATCAAACCCGATTTGTGAATAAAATTTTAATTAATTGTCCTTTTGGGTATTCTTCAACAAAAGTAAACAGTCTGAGGATTTAACTTTTGAGCAATTTGCTGCAAAGCCTCCATTTTCTCAAAAATAATTTTTCTGAAGTGTGATTCCTTTGTAATTTACTTCTGCCATTAAAACTTTAATATTCGTGCTGTGACAGTGGTTCCTACTCTGTTGACGATATTTGAAATAAAAATGCGATTAAAGATTATGTTACGAGGGCTAATTTTAGAATTCCAGTTTGATGAGTAACGAAATTTTGTACTATTATTCATTAATCATCAGTTATTTGTGTGGGTATTTTAACAAGTTATTACTGTGTACAGTTAGAGTTCAGTGTTAATTCGTGGGTTAAGAAATATTATGTTCAGTGATCAGGATTATATAAATTACCCTTTATAGTTTGAGTTTATAAAATACCTTCTTGCTAAATATAACCAATTTCTCCATATCTTCTGTATAAGCTCTATACAGACAGTCAACTAAAAACATTTGGGCCAATTTGGAATTGTAGGATGGAGCAATTTAAAATTGGTCAGATGTAGTTAATGTCATACCTGGGATAATGGGTGAGTTTTTGGTAAGCTATACCATAGGGCGCCGGAAGCCTATAGGCCTCTAAAAATGATGACTAGAGCAGAATGCACATAGGCTAAGTACTATAATGTGGCCCACACATTGTCAATAGAATTAAAGATACAATTGGTGAGATCAATACCAGAAGGCTAACGGTCTCTAGAATTGTGTGCTATGGCTTGAAACGATTTTGAAGATTAAACCCAAAAAACAACAAAATATATAAGTAAAACCGAATTAGTTCTAAATTTCTATATTCATGTCCAATGTCCATAGTGTGCTACTAGACAAGTTGACGATTGCTGAATGTCCAGTTAATTTAATGACACGACTACATTCAATTATTTAGCTTCAAATATATGTATAAAAGTTCTATTTCTATTCTTTTTTTTGGCTTTAGTCCATATCATTTTGAACTATAGTCTGAACTATTTCTCTATACTAGCCTTTTTGTTTAATATTTTAGGACATTCCATGCATGACCCCTCTACAGACTAGGGTCACAAGAGAATAGATCTATAGCCCAGAGGTTCCCCGGGCGAGTCGTACATTAAAGGCGACTAAAGAAGGGAGGTCGGTTATTTGAACTGTAAAAGTTTTAGTCATTACACACGGTCCTTAGTCCCAATAATCAGTCCATGCATGGCTGTCGAATGTAGCTGAGACAAGGGAACAAATCATGATGGCTAGTTACATTGATTTTAACTATTACTGGACAATAAAGATGACGTTGGTACAATTCCGTGTCAATGGGTATACTCTCCTAAACCACTACCCACTCACCGAACGCTGTTTATGACCACAGCACAGATTCCGCAGCGGTCTACTTTTTTTACTATACACTATTAGCAAAAGATTTTGTGGTGGTGTTTTCGTCGAAGGCAGCTTGACAGGTTTTATATTTAAGAATTGAAGCAATTTGTCATTAATTTGTCAATTTCCTTGTGTTTTGTGACACGATAAGTGGCTGGATATCAATCTTTTTATTCTGACCAATCTTTAGCCATTCTTTTTATTGATTTACAGAAATTAATTTCAAGCAGCTCATCTAACGTTCCTACGCATGACCTTCTCTTCCCGGTCCTCTCTTAGATCTGGTTTCTCCAACACGGATTTAGTGGCGGTTCAGGATTTAACCCACCTTTTTGCATAGGCTATATCCTGAACCACCATTAAATCCGTGTTGGAGAAACCAGCCCTCAGTGCTCTCGTTCTCAATTTCTTCCTCTGCAATTTTTTGTGACACTTCATATGCTTCAATAATTAATTAATCTGCAATGGAATAAATTTAGTTTTTGTTTTTATCAAACGTACAATAATATAGATTTGTCATAAGAAAATAACTGCGATGACGCAGTAAAAAATTTATATTTTTACTCCATATTTACAGGGATTTACAGATAATTTGACACAATGGCAGATCTTCTTCTGAATTATATATTCGTTATAATTGTTATATTAAGGGTCTAGTAAAAAGTGAAAAAATAATAATTAGACAGCTTAATTAATGAAGTCAAAAAAAGGATGATTGCATTCAAATTGGGATCACAGTATATATCATGTTCAGTACATCTTGTGATTGTGTTTGAATGGATGTTCATGACGTCAGGTGTCTAAAACATTGTTAGCATGGTAGGCTGTGGTCTAGGGCTGCAAGCCGATACGGCTCGGAGTATGGCCTGGGATAGGTTTTTTCAGCGCAACAACTGATGTGTGTTAAAAATGGGCTAGTTGACGTAGGTGGACAAAAACTAATTTAAAGCGTTCTATGAACAGTGGTCAGGCTCAAGGGTAATTTTTTAGAAGTCTCCTGAAAGCAATGAAAGCTTGTAACGTTGCAAACCTGCCGAAGGAGAAATAGTGAGATATGTTCAGCTTTATAGCGCTGGTTAACTTGATGGTTAAAATTTCTTACGAGAAATTTCATAACTTTGAACATAAACATATTTCAGATTGAAATTTTCTGATCTTATGTGAAATTGTGTCAAATTACCCTCCTTTGTAATCGCTGAAGATGGTGAAACGAAAATATTGAGATTTTTCACCTAGTTATCGCTTTTTGGACGCAGTCCAATATAATTGTTTAATTGTCGTTTTGGAATTGATATATTTTCAGTTATTTTCAAGAAAATATTAAGAAAGAAGTATACTTATAAGTAGGTTTTTAGCGCTGCTAGTGCTTTCTGTAAATGGTCTCTTAAGATACAATTATGTAGCTTTTTAATGTAAACATCTAGATAATAAAGAGTATTTGGTTACAGTTAGTTTAAGCTGATTTTGATTGAAATCAACTGCTTTGCTATAGGCATCCGTGAACTTTAGCATGAGACGTCCACATATATGATATTTTGAGCAATCAGTAGTTAAAATAGATTTGGATGGCCAATAGCCCTTGGCCAAGCTATATGATAGTGCTCAGCTGCACTCTTCCACCCACAAAATAATATCCATTGCCTTCAAATTTTCTAGTTTTCTAGAAAATGCTTGTTAGCAAATACTCTAAAACATAAGTTTTTGCTGCATGATATATTCAATCCAATTGCAGCCAATTTATGAACTGCATGGGCCTACCCCCATGCTGCCAACATGTAACATATCGCTACCACAGCATGTTCTATTGCGCTGTGCATCAATGGAAGTTGGAAAGCGACTCGCATTATAACAACGTAGTCGATGCGCTGGCCCTGATTTTAAAATATTTAATTGTTTAAAAATTTTGGAAACTTCTTTATTTAACCTTATGACGTCAACCTTATTTTGCAACATATTCCGTCAACCTGGGGTGTTTTTACACCCCAGTATCAA
>JAQIWG010007521.1:0-12241 GCA_034695025.1 Chamaedrilus cognettii
ACCGCATGCCTACAAACAGATCTCACGTCTACACACAGACCTCACGCCAACACACAGACCTCACGCCTACAGACAGACCTCACGCCTACACACAGACCTCACGCCTACAGACAGACCTCACGCCTACACACAGACCTCACGCCTACACACAGACCTCACGCCTACAGACAGACCTCACGCCTACATGCAGACCTCATGCCTACAGACAAACCTCACGCCTACACACAGATCTCACGCCTACGCACAGACCTCACGCCTACTTCTAGTTTCACTTCTAGAAACGTCCGTGGCAAAGGGACTGACTTCTTTGAGAAGTGTCTGTAGCAGCAGCAGGCCGTGCTGATCAGCACGAGGACGAGCAGGATGCACATGGCCGAGACAGCGAGCACCGCCAGCTTCTGTGAGCCCTCCATATCCACTACACACAGACACACACACATATAAATACACACACAGCTTCTGTGAGCCCTCCATGCCCACTACACACAGACACACACACATACAAACACGCACACAGCTCCTGTGAGCCCTCCATACCAACTACACATAGACACACACGCATACAAGCACACAGCTTCTGTGAGCCCTCGATGCTCACTACACACAGACACACACACACGGATACACACATGCACATAACGCATATGACCTCACCATACCCACTACACATAGACACAGACACACACGCACATGCACGCATGCACAGCGTCTGTGAGCCTACTACACCCAAACACACACTTTGACCCCACCATATCAACTATACACAAACACATATAGCTTCTGCGACTCCACCATATCCACTGCACACACACACACAGCTTCTGTGACTCCATCACACCCACTTCACACACACACAGTTTTTTTAACTCCATCATATTTACTGCACACAGCTTCTGTGGCTCCACGACACAACTACACACAAACACACACCGCCTCAGTGACGCACGACACCCACGTCACACACACACAGCTTCTGTGACCCCACACACTAACCACACATAGACACACACACAGCTTCCCCCGAATGGGCCCTGGTGAATTTTTTAAAGCCGCATTCAAGCCCTTTTGTGCAGCCTCTGCGTGGCGGGGGAGAGGTAGCGTGTACTCAAAGGTACACGGCAAATGCACAGGAACGTCAGAGGCCAATCTCAGCCCTCCATCCCTCCGGGGTCACTAAATGAGCAGTTAAAGCAATTCAACGACGCAGGGTTAACTTCAGTAACTGACCGGGGTTGCATGGTCCCTGAGCGCCGCAGAGCAGACTTTGAGGACACAAGACTACATCTACCATCGTTTGGCACTACAATGACCCTCGTGTGTCGCTGTGCCATTAAACAACAAGAAAACAAGAAAAATACACAGCTTCTTTGATCTTATCAGTCCAACGACCCACACAGCCTTCCGTGGGCGATGGACGCAGATTTTGTTTCACCATCGCGGTTTATCTCTAATCTCGATCGAATCTCAAACTGCGCGACGCGGCGGTAGGAGAATCGATTATATCTGCCGCTGTCGTCCACGGCTTAAGTCTGTTGGAGCACACCGTGCTGACATTTGATTGGCTGCGTCGGTCAGATATGACTCAGATCGATCGGATCAATGTTTGTCTTGGTGAAAGAGAAAGCAGCCGAGCGAACGTTAAACGTGCTCGGAAGATGACCTTTTCAATTAGTCAAACTGAATCTCAAACCGCTTATGTCAAAACTTGGTGAATACAAGTATTAGAGGAAACATTGCTTATAGCAGTCCAAATTGATTGATGCACCCTCGCTGCAGCGCGTGCCGCTGAAGCCGCTCGTGCACATGCAGTAGACGACGGTGTAGCCGTGCAGCGAGAAGGGGTGCAGGGGGTGCAGGGGGTGCGCCACGCCCCCCACCCACTCCCCCTCGTGCGCCGCGCGCTCCATGCACACGCCATTGTTGTGGCACACGTGACGACTGGTGCACGTCAGCACGGCTGCGCAACGCGCGTAGATAACACAGAAATCTAAAGCCTAGAATGCGCATGCATTAACTGCACAATGCTGCAAAAAGAAGGATCTTTTTACCAAAAACGGAAGTTGATTTGAATTATGGGTAATCGTTGTAAATTATTGTGATTGGATACGAAAGGGTCATGACCCTGTCAATCAATTGTTGACGGTTGGTAATTGATTTGGCCCGCGGACCAAGCCCCGTCCCCGTCATCTCCATACGTGCCTCGAAATACAGCATGTAGCGACTTGATTGATAATGGCGATTGGCAACATACAGTGTATTCGTTATTTCTATCTGGTTATATCCGAGAAGAAATTCTGGCTTTTTATTCCGAGAGAGATTACTATAATTTGACTTACAGAGCTGCACCCTAGAGACGCGCGGTCCCACCACGTGGTACCAGACACAAAGTACCCTGTAGTGACCCAGTGGTACACACACAGACGGAGTGGTACCCATGCAGTACATCCTCCACTCACAGAGCTGCACCCTGGAGACGCGCGGTCCCACCACGTAGTGGCAGACACAAAGTACCCTGTAGTGACCCAGTGGTACACACACAGACGGAGTGGTACCCAAGCAGTACATCCTCCACTCACAGAGCTGCACCCTGGAGACGCGCTGTCCCGCCATGCAGTAGTAGACGCCTGCGTCGTCGACTGTCGTGTGGTGGATGAAGAGCATGCCCTTGACGATGTCCATCCTGCGGCAGGGAGCAGAGCAAACACTGCCATATACGTGGCTAGAAATGCAGCGCACCATGGACCCAGTTAGATTTGCGGACGGTTTCGAAGCTGGATCCCCCAGTTGCACGTTTGTACTCACCCAGTTCTAAATCTAAAAAACATTTAGGGTTCAATTTTGACCCCCTGAGTTACGAAGATATCTCCAAAAAATCAATAAGTACTGCTAAGAATGGCATGAAGGCACTTTGACAGAGAAGTTACTGAAGAAGCGTAATCATTTCACTTCGTAATCATTTAATTATATCCGTTCATTCAATTATTTAACTAAAAACTAGATCCAATATTGGACTGACAAAGAAAAAAGCTACAAAAGCCGATTCACTATTTTATTAATAAACTATCTTCATTCATACTATTTCCTAGATATCGCTGAGTGAATACAAAATTTTATAAATTACGCTGGCGCAAGAGCTGTTCGTTGCCTTAGTGTTTTATAGTGCTCTCAAGTCCAGTACTGTGGCATCAGCAGAGGAAACTGTCATAAAATCGACTCAAATTGTGTATAAATGGAAAAAAAGTGGATCAAACGGGATTTCTTATCTTTTATTTATTTCAATGCAAAGGTACTTTTAAAAATTACGCTACTTTAACAAATGACTGCATCAAGTATATCTAGGTTGTGTTTGATTTGAATACTTATTGTACTCGCGAGTACGAGTACGGAATGTGTGACGTCATAGATATTATATGTCAATCAGGGTAAAGCGGGTCACGCTCCGCCCAAACTCAGCATGTAAAAGAAAACAAGCTAGTACTGAGAGAATTCTTTGTTTCTATGACAACGAGCGGCTACAAGACATCATCTTTAACGCTTTCCTGCGGGTGTCCAACACCGCTGCTAGAGAGTCTGACGTTTGAGGATGTTAAACACAAACTGTGAGGTTAAATCTTCCCACGGGGTGGGTCGTTGCAATTTCCTGCGTAAAGAAGTTTCCCAATTTCAAGTGTTTATCTACTGCGCAATCCAACGCCTGCAATTATCGCTTACTTGATACTGCTCGCTGCAGAGTCACGACACCGAACCAAAAAGTACGCACCAGAACATGGAAAACAAAGCAGAGATCGTATATTACGTCATTTGTGGGCGTGGCTTCAACAGCAGCTGCAAGCTGCTGAGCGCGACGGTATTGAAAAAAAACGCAATTCTCTCGTTCAGTATAGTTTCGAACGAATTTTGGAACAGGACCCTATAAATAAATAAAAATTGGCCTATTCTGTTGAAGCAACATTTTTAAACAAGATAAAACGTTGAAAATAATGCCTTATTTTGAAATCACCGTTTGCTTCATCTGTTCTAAGTTACAATTGATTATTCTACGGCCAAAATTTGAGCACACGGTGTTTAATTTTTTTCGCGCTCTATCTCTAAAATCTGTGCGCGGCCGTGCACGCACGCTGCTTAGCGTTCCTTTCCACTATGCATTTTTGCATGTAATTTTACATGCAATTTTGCATGCAACTTTGTATGCGACCGTCTTAACGCTAGCTATCATGCATGCAACTGTGACAAACAAAGATTTGTGAATACACTATTTAGTACACTGCTTATAATGTAACAATTTTTGAATTTAACCAAAAGTTGTCGGCCAAACAACGTCCGGTTTACATGTATAAAATAGGATCGCAGTCAAACGCTGATTTGAACTTCCTTAACTGGGTTACATGCACGGCTTGTAAACCAAGAACATTTTACATTGTAATCTTATTAGAATGCTTGCATGCAAAATTGCAATAAAAATTGCATGCAAAATTGCATGCAAATTTGCATGCAAAATTGGAATGCAAAATATATATGGTTGAAAGAGACGCTTAGAGGTAACATTGCTCTGAGCAAATTGTGTGTCCACTGACCTCGCGGCGCCCCTCATTGAGGCGGCGGCCCTGCCGACCACGCTGACGCCGTGTGACGTCAGCCAGTGCACTCCACCATCTTGTCCCTCGTACAGCGCGCAGTAGAGGGCGGCAGTGTCGCCCGCCAGCACAGAGAGCGCCAGACCGCCCGCCTGACCCGCTGAAACCACATCATGTATCGTAATAAACAGGATTAAGTTTAGAAGGCGTTGCGCGCCTAAAACAAAGTTTTTTTTATTTAATTTTATGCCGCGGTCCTGAAGCGACTCCCTCTTTCAAAGGCTTATAAATGGCCTAAGACGACACTTGCTTCATAAGAAGAAGGCGTAACGCTATGCAGTTTTCATAAAGACTAAATTGAACTCGGGCAATAAATTAACCGTAATGCGACTCAATGGCAACAATGTTAAGTCATCAACTCACAGTAGGGGCCTACTTACAATAACTCTCATTTAACGTATAACTACTCCTGAAGAAATAATCCTAAATTAGCAAGCGAGTCACATATATGCAGCTCTAGTTAGCCTACTAGAGCTTAACTACTACACCACAGCGAGGCGCTGTGGTGTAGTGGTTAAGGCGTCGGACTTTGAGTCCAGAGGACCAGGGTTCAAGTCTTCTCGCCGGCAACTATGAAATCATGTGTTACAGGGCCTTCAGCAAGGCTGTTAAACACACAAGTGTCGTTAGCTGCTAACCCCGTGCCAGAAAATAATTTATTTGGTTGGCGTCAGGAAGGGCATCTGGCCATAACAACCCAGCTCCTGCAGTCCTGATCAGCGCGGGCGAAAACGTGTAAACCAGTGTGAAAACATGGACATTAACAAACTACACGATAGAAAGGAGGTTAGGTTAGTTAATAGTTAACCTACTTTGCAATAAATGTGAAGCATTAATCATAAATCATAAAATCATCATCGTTAATCAGTAAATTAAATACGACTGATCATTAACTGTCATGTCCACTGACAGTTGAACTAAGATCCGTTAATTAACAACTCACTCCCACTGACCGCACGATGCCAGGACGCAGTACTTGGTTTCCACAATTGTTTTCTTCTTATGGGGGGCGGTTCCTCCCTTGTGACCCTTGACGACCGCGTGGGTCCTGGTCTGGGTGCCCAGGCCACAGCTGCGCGAGCATGGGGACCATCCAACCTCCCCAACTCTCAAATGCCCCGCGGGCACCACCGCTATGAAAGAGACAGAGAAATGCAGACAGTTCAATTTCTTGATTCTAATTTTAACATCGCAATAAGTCGGAATTATGTATACTGATACACGGTGGGAATTACTAATTCGCTGAGGGATTACGTTTTGGTTTTTTGTGTGTAGCACAAAGACTATTGTAAAATATGATGTTTTTGATGCATGTTATTTTCGCGGTTTTGCCTCTCAGAAATTTTGTGGCACATAATTTTCGCTTTTTTGAGGACTGCCAATTATATAAATCTTTTTTACCTTTATTTTGCTGCATGTAATTTTCGCGAATCGCATGTAATTTCCGCGAGTTCTGACGATTCGTGAAATTCACGAAAATTGTTTCTAGCGGTCAGAGCCGACAGGAGTCACGTGCCGCACTGTCTCCTCCTCGCCACTACATCCCATCAACACAACTTGCGACAACGCTCTCATAACTTTACACTCCATGATAAAGACGATAAAACTTCATCCCCCGCCAGTTGTACAGGAATTTCTATTGACGGTCCCCCCCGCTCACCATATCTATTCACCTTATTTTTAAATGCACATTTAATGTCCTATGTCAGTTTCTATTTGTTATGCTCTGTTGCATCCCGATACTCTACGAGTCTATATTGTGTGTTGATTATCATATGCTCAGATTCTCTGAACAGTCCTCTGGCAGTTTCGGTTAATTAATCTAAATTCCTGGCTAACATTGTTTCGCATTGTTGCATGGCAGTTGTGATGTATGCTTGCACTGGGCTGCGGTTTGACAGCCAACTTGCAAATTAAACAACGATATATATATCAGTATATACACTCCCGTTCTGTGCAAGGGAGCCAGCACAGAGCCGTTTCCCCTTCTTTAGTCGCCTTTTATGACTCTCTCTGGGAGATCTGGACTGCAAGCCAATTCTTTGTTCCCCGGCCTGCAGGGGGTACGCTGAGGGAACTATCATGACAAATTACCACTTTATTATATACTAATTCTACATCATTGCTGGGCGCTGTGCTGCAGAATTCAGCGACCTGGGTTCGAGTCCCCGCGCCGGCAAGTATGAAACCATGCATTACAGGCCCTTTAGAAAGCTGTTAAACATACAAATGGCGCTAGCCGACAATCATCGTCCACAAAAACTGTGTATTCTAGCTGACGGCAGGAAGGGCATCCGGCCATAAAACCCAGCTCCAATATAAGCCTCCTAACCTGTGTCAACATGGACACGGCTTTATAGCCGTGCTTATAAAGCATTGGAATTGACGTCAAAAACGATTCTTACCATTAGCATCATTATTCTGAAAAAAATATGCATTGCACAACTTGAAAATCATGAATTGGAAGAAGTGATATATTGTAGTTGATCAAGCGGGGAGCCAAACAATAGCGGTTGTCATGCTGAAACCAGGGTTAGATTTGTTGATAAAGAGCTAGGGGGGGTCGACTTTTTTTCTCTCCAGTTCAAGCTCACAAGCGGGAGGGGGGGTGTGCTGACAGCAACTTTTAAGGTACTAGGGGGGTTCCAAAGCAAATTAGGGGGGTTCCAATGCGAACTAGGGGGGTTTAACCTCCCCCGAACCCCCCCGGCCAATCAAACCCTGGACTACTGACCTGAGCTACGCACCTCGTGAGATAGTGCTACGTGTAGGACTTCACGGTCCAAAAAACTATTAGTACAATTAATAAATAGTTTGAGATCTATAGGGGAGGGGTGGCCTTTTTGGGGGGTTGAACGACCAGAAATCCGACCCCCCTGGGGTGTAGGATTTGGACGGAACTGGGGGATCTACCAATGCAAACTAGGAGGGTTCAACCCCCCCAACCCCCCCCGGCAAGTCCAACCCTGGCTTAAACATGAAATGAGGCCATTATTTAAAATCATATTAAATTAAATTATATTAAATTTAACTATTTAAAATTATCGAACCATCCTCAAAATTTGATATCAAATTTTACAAAATAATACAATTAAAACCTACATCGTAGCCAATGTAGTACCGTTTCAAATTAAATTAACTCAAATTTGCATCTAACAAAAATATTCGAAATGCAAATGATAATGAAGCCTATTGCTAACCATGCGCTACAGCCCCCACCCCCGCGCCCCCTCGCACCACTCCCCCTCCCCCCGCGCCCCCCCAGTGATTGAGGCGCGCGAGGACGCCCTCTAGCGCGCGCGAGATCTTCCTGCGCAGCATCGCGTTGCGCCACCCCCGCCGCGCGGCGCTGAACTCTGCGCGCAGGGCCTGCTTGCGCGCCTGCTGCCCGCGCACGATCGTGTGCCACGCCAGGCGCCTGCTCGCCACGTCCTCCGTACGCCGGCGCGCGGCGAGGCGCCGCGCGGCGTGTGCCGTGCGCAGCGCGCGCGCTGTGTCGCGCGACAGCACCTGGGGATAACAGAGGACTGTGGTAGAATATCACTGGATCCTTGGGATTTTAAAGAATCTCAAGATTTAAAATAAATCCATATTTAAGGAAAATAATTAATTCCCTTTAAGAATTGACAAAAATATATTTCTCCTCGATGATCAATAGATGTCGTCATGAGAAATTAATCCATAATTATAATTAATAATTGAATTTAATTAATCCGTAATTAAAATCATCTCAAATTTTTTTATTGCGTCGTAGCCTAATACTGTTATTGTAATAGTACAATAATAGAGCATTGTTTTCTTTCCATCAAAAAATTTTTAATCGCTGCGCTTTTTCTGCAAATGATCTTTTTCTATTTTGGTTCAAATTCATTTACAAAGAAACGCTGAGGAATTTAGGAAGTACGACTTCAGATTCAGATTCCTGGCATCGTATATTATATATAGGCTATTTTCCCAAAAATTGAGCTATTTGAAATGGTTGCAAAATAATTAAAACACATATTTGCAATTTGGTGCCAACGGCCGACAGCGTCCATGACAACCGTTGTGATAATGGCGCCGTTACATTTGAATCGCAATATCTGATTGGTTGCTGTTGTCGACGTTGTGGCGGGCGCGAAGTACAGTCCATTATCGTTTTTTGTTTTTTGAATCGTAAATTTTTTTCCATTTTTAATGATGTTGTTAGTGTCAAAATATCAGAAAAACTGATGCAAAACGATATAAAAACGCAAGCGTCATATATCTCTCTCTTCAGTGCTCTGCCAAATGGCAGGTTTTTGGTGTCCAAACCCGGGATCCATCCTATCCGATCTTCGGCCCTTCTCTTCATATCCGCATGCAATTCCTTCTCAAGCATTCCGATGCGTGGCCTTCCCGGTCCTCTCTTGCCTCCATTCTTCCCTCTAACACCTCTCTCAAAAAACCCTCTCCTCTCATTACAAATAAATATACATTATATATGAGGCAGCATAATATTATACAATACTGTCAAACGATGTCCAGACTCCCCGACGCAGACGTTGAAGCACCATTTCTAATTAACTTCCCTCCAAAACAAAACTCACGAGCGAAGGGGGGGGGGATGCTCACACAATTTTTAAAAAAGAGATTCTCGACAGTCATCTTCCATTTTGAACATCATTTCTAACAGTCATTGTTCATTTTTCTTGTCAATTTTACAAATATTATTGTCAAAATTTGACAGAATTAGCACGTCCACATAAATGCTTTTTAACCATAGTTCTAAACTATCAAATAAAAAGTCATTTTCACACAGCCATTATCAAACATCGTAAAACCACCAAAAATCAATTAAGTTATAGCACAATTAATTATCGTATGATTGGCACACTAGATAGTACTGACCAGCTCTATTGCGTCGAGGAGGTTTAAGGGGTGCACCAGTGGTTCATGCACGTCCGGGGGATCGTAGGGCGCGATCAGGGCTGGATGCGGCAAGACCTGGGCAGGAGGAGGCAAGACCAAGGCAGGATGAGGCAGCGAGGCAGGAACAGGCGCGCCCAAGTCTGTGTGGTGCACAGCACCGGCCACTTCTGGGGCGCGTGCATCAGAAACGCCAACCTGATACGAAAAAGGAATGTAACACAATTACACCTTTAAGAAGTTAAAACTGCCTTCATGCCTTCAAAACTTCATGAAAGTTACGACTCAAATAGATAGACATAAGAAGCTGGTTGAAATATCGTACGCGACACCAAACGCTGCTGGTTTTTGCGACTTGTTGCAAGAACATAAGGAAGCACTGCGCCTGGGAACACTGTTTCATCATCTGAAATTCACGATAATGACGAACTCAGGCTATAAGCGTTCCCACACTTGCATCATACGATTTGTTTATTTGTTTTCTTGTTGCGGCACAGCGACACACGAGGGTCAATATAGAGTAAACTGTAATTGATGTAGTCTTGTGTCGCTGAAGTCAACTTGACGACATTCAGGGACGAACCCCGGTCAGTTCCCGAAGTTAGCCCTGCATCGCTGGACTCCTTCGACACTCGTTTACCGACCCTGAAGGATGAAGGGCTGAGATTGACCCTTCACGTCATCCCTGTGCATTTGAGTTCACCTTTGACTACACCTTGCCTCTCCCGCCGCGAAGAGGCGATGAAGCTCGACGCCGCATTTTTACAATTCACCGGAGCCCATTCGGGGGTGTGGGGGGGTGCATCTTACGATTAGGAGTAAAAGTATTGCAAAAGAATATTCTAGTTCAACACCTCTCAATGTATCATTTAATAGTGCATCCTGAGCAGCGCACTCTCAATGTATCATTTGTACAGTACACGCCTTAATTGAGCCTACAGCAGGGATGGCGTTAGGGCATGCTGGACCCCCGCCCCCTCCCACCCAAGAAAACATGCTGATGGGCCCCCTGGCCGTTCTGGTTTTGAAAGTCGCAGGCACCAAAAGTTCGTGATGTCCACTTTTGTTTAATAAATATGATACAAAGGTCCTTTTTCCCTCCCTAACTTTTTTTTTCCTCACACAACAAACTCACGAGCGGGGGGGAGGGGGGGGAGTGCCGACAGAATTTTTCCCAAAAACTTTTTGCATACCTACCATATCCTAATGGGCCCAAAATGGCCCCCCCAACATTTCTCTCCAGACATATAGACATTACTTTTTACCTTAAATTTATTAATTGTCTATGTAAAATTTACAACTTTTCACTCCAGTGGGCCCCCGAGAGCCTTGGACCCCCCGGCCGGGAGGTGGGGGGGGCCCTAACGCCGGCCGTGGCCTGTAGCTACCTTGTGATGTGCGCTCAAAGCCTTGGCAGAACTGGGTTGCGCTGGAAGCTTTTGCTTGTCATGCACGGGGGGAAAATGCTTCACACCCCCTTTGCCCGCGCCGGCCTTCCCAGTCCCCCAGCGGGCACCCGAAGCGTCCGGCACTCGGAAGACATTATAGAGGCCCTTCTTGCCCGCGGCGGCGGCGCTGGTGCGGCTCTTGGGCAGCGCGTAGACGACGTGACTGATCACCGGGACCTTGCCCTTCTGACGAAAGGTGGCACGCGCGAAGCGCTTCATTAGAGAGGGAGGGGGGAGTGGGGGCCTGACTGGGGGAGAACGAGGCACCGGGGGCTCGAGTAGAAGAAGAGGGGAGAGTGGGAGAATAACTGGGGGGGAAGGAGACACCGGGGGCTCGACTAAAGGGAGAGTGGAGAATGGTGGCCTGACTGGGGGGAAAGGGGGCATCGGGGGCTTAACTAGAGAAAGAGTACTTGGTGGGGGTCTGACTGCGGAGGAAGAGGGCACTGGGGGCTTGACTAGAAGTGGACGCTGGACTAGAGGAAATGATAACTCAGAGGGTTGGCTGGGGCGAAAAGGTAAGATTGGTTTCTGGGCGGGGTTGAGGTGGAAGTCCGACGGCTGAACTGGGGAGAAGAGAGGTGAGGGTACGAAACGTTTCGGAGGAGCTCGTGAGAAAAACAGCTCGGATGTGTTATGTGACTGGGCGTCGAACGACACTGTGGAGAAACAACAATTTATAGATCTGTTTAGTTGTTCACTGACTTACCGCCTTTTGTCGTCTAATCTGTTAATGTCCATATTTTCAAACAGGTTAAACGTTAGCGCCCTCATGAGGACTGCTGGAACTGGGTTTTTACGGCTGGATGCCCTTCCAGACGCCAACCAAATAAAGAATGACGCGGGGTCAGCAGCTAGCGACACGTGTGTTGAACAGCCTTGCTGATGGGCCTGTAACGCATGATTTGGTAGTTGCCGGGGAGGGACTTGAACCCTGGCCCTCTGGACTCTTGGCCAACACCTTAACCACTACTCCCTAGAGCCTTGCTGTATCGTATACAAGGCTAAACTGACGAAAAGGCAGGCGCTGTCGAACTACGTTTGCGCCCCATACTAGAACGGCAAACAATGTCGGTTGGTGTTTTACGTATTGCGTTCTGGTTTTTTGCAGACGCTCTCAAAACATGTATTGGGCTCGTCTGGTACGTCTGTGCTTATAAGCAGTGGTGAAAGTAAGGGGGAGCTCACCGGAGCGCAGCTCCGCCACCTCTCCACCACCTCATATTCAGCTCCGCCACCTCATATTAAGCTCCGTCGCCAAATTTTTGTACT
>JAQIWG010007522.1:0-12241 GCA_034695025.1 Chamaedrilus cognettii
CGAACGTCTGTGTTATTGTCTATGAGCACTCTTGATGTTGTGTAAGTAAATGCCCTCCTATTGTCTAATCTGTTAATGTCCGTGTATTCACACGGGTTTAGACGTTTGCACCCTGATTGGGACGTTGGAGCTGAGCTTTTACGACCGGATGCCCTTCCTGACGCCAACCAAATAAATATTTATATGGCACGGGGTCATCAGCTAGCGACACTCGTGTGTTTAACAGCCTCAAGTGCTGATGGGTCTGTAACGCATAGTTTCATAGTTGCCGGCACGGGGACTTGAACCCAGGTCCTCTGGACTCCTAGTCTGACGCTTTAGCCACCATGCCACAGCGCCTCGGCTGGCTGGCTGGCTGGCTGGCTGACTATATAATAAATATGCAAAGGTCTATATTAATGTCTATGAGCACTGTTGATGTTGTGTGTTTGGACAGTTGATTGGTGGGGAAACTGGGGATGGCGAGACGACGCAGGACATAAGCTTGCTACAGGTCCAAACCTTGGTCGATGATGACACGGATCAGGGGGTCGCGCAGATCTTCCAAGTTTGTGTCGACGGACGAAACATTCAGGTGCAGAAAACTGATCCTTCTGATATAGCCTATAAGAACATACTTTTTTTTGTTGGTAGCCCTCTGACTGGGGGAGGTGATGTCCCATTTCTCCAGCTGATAGTCGCTGGTGCTGGTTCCGCTGTAGCTTGGTATGCATTGTAAGAACATTTGTGACTGACGAATTTAAACCGTCTTCGCCATGGGTGCATGATATACTGCTATACTGATACTCTTTTGACTTTTTCCGTCATATGGCAGCCTGAATTGGCAGGTCTCTGGTGTAGCTTGATAGTATTTGAAGAAATGAATATGATGAAGAAAATTGTTTGATAATATCAAGTGAAGTATTGAATTTTATTCGTTTGAGAGCAGTAATCAAATTATATTGATTTAGTATACATATAGTTACCAAGGAGATGTTATATGTTTACTTCCGGTGTAATTATGTTTTAAATTATTTGTATTTTGACAGATTTTAAATTACTTTTTTAGTTGTAATTAGCTTAAATTAGTCTGTTCCGCTGGTGTGTGACAGGGAGTGGCGCAGTTAGATCCAGCCACTGGGATGTACTACATAACCGAGGAGTTTTCTCTCGTCGACGACGCCGGTGGCAGAGTACCGGGGCTTGCAGAGGACTCACAGGCTTACATGGTGGATCTATGTCAACAGACCAGTCCATCCGATCAAAAGGGGTGTCGGGGTGGTTTATCCGACGTTCAAGAGAGGAGGGGTCAGAGCGATGTGAAGGGATGCAGAAAGGGTCAAGGGGAGGGGTTGAAGTTAGGAAAAGATGCCATAGCGACGGTTGGCGGTGGAGTGTCGTGTGATACCGAGCTGGCTGGTAAGTAGTGTTGCGAGCGGTAGTAATAATTTCTATTCATTTTTCTGACTGTTCTTAATTGCCATAACGGTGCAAAAGGTATTGGTCAATTTGTTATATTTTCAAGTGTAGTTTTTTTGCCTATTAAGATTTGCCATATTAGGGCAACGGGCAATCATATAGCCGGGAAGTTCTGTTTTTGTGACTGATTTGCATGGCTACCATTGGAAATAAATTTCTCCCTTGATTGCCCCTCTTGCTTCATGACCAGGGATAAGTTTAGTAGGAGTAGTACTCCAAAACGACGTTTGTTTGAAACTCTTACTCGGATTTGGAAATGGGTAGGGGTAGCATTGCTCGTAAAAATGGACGATGGTGGAGTAGGCCTACTTTAGGCCTACTCCTTTTTTGAAAGGCATAGGAGTGCACTACTCCTGTTTTATAAGCAGCAGGCGTAACGTTGCTCCTATTTGGTAAGGGTTAAACTGAACTCTGTTCATGACACTGTATGTTCATTTCAAGGCCTATAATTAAGTGCTGTTGCTGTTCAAGCAATAAAGAAGGAAAGAAGTAGAAAGAGATTGCTATACCTCTAATTGTAACAATACTATTATGCCAATCCTTGTAATGGGTTGATCGCTGAAACATGAACCCTGTATTTTTTCTTAGCTATTTTTGGAATATGAATTTGCATAGAAATGGTTAATTTCATGTTTGAACCCTTTGTGATCTTTTTGTAGCCAATTTGTTGACATTGACTTGAATTTAATTGAGATGCTATTGGTGCGCGCTGTGCAGGAATAGAATTGGTTCCTGTTGGATCGGGTCAGGTCGCTGAATCTGCATGTGATTGGTCGGCTCTACATCACGGCACGCTGCAGATCGTAGTCAAGTCTGTGCGCCCTTTGCCATTGGCCGAACCAGCTGCCGTCGATGCGAATCAGAATAATTCGTCGGAGACCGGCGGCAAACCAGGTATCTTCAGGTCGAACGAAATATTCTAGTGCATTAATTTTTATTTTCGCAGATTGAATGCGAGTTTAAGAATATATTGTACGCCAAGCAGGCGCAGTGTCATATCTGATTCTCTTCTTATGTTCATTGATAGTATTGTGTTTGAGATGCTTCTTGATCAGCAGATGTGACTGAAAATTTGCGATGCTTCTTTTTACTGTCGGTAGTAATCTTCGTGCATTCGTTTATCATAAGTTTTGACCATGCAGTGCGCAAGCGTGGTCGACCCAAGTTAAGTGATGAGGACAAGAATCTGAGGCAGTCTCCGCGTGCGAAGGTTGCTAAAGAGACCGAGGAGCGACGAGCTGTTGTGGATTTGGGTGAGGTTCCATTACGACGTCATTTAGATTTAGGCGAGTGAGCGACTTTCTGATTTCGACATAGCTGATTACATTCGATTACTGGCAACTTACTTACAACGAGCTGCCAGTAATCACGAAAGTCTTCACAGAGGTTATTTCTTACAGACAGACAGACAGAGAGGGCTAATATATATATATATGATTAGTCTTTTTTTTACGTGCCTCTGATAGCATTAATAATTTAAGCGTTTAACGTGGTTCTATGTCTAAAATGTATACCACATCTAACATGACAATAATTACATATAGATTTATTGAAAGCCGATGAGATTACAATTGCTCCGGTTAGACATTTTGTCATGCAAATCTTCCAAATAGATTTATGCATTAATTTACATAGCTTCTGCTTCAACGTGATATACTGTAAAGCATAAAATTTGAGCGTACATGTAATTTTGACAAATTACGCGAATTTGATAAATTCAGCCAAACTACATGCAGCAAAATTAACGATGCAGAAGCCGTGCACCATGGGCAGTCCTTAAAAACACAAAAATTAAGTGCAGCAAAATGTCTGAGAGGCAAAACCACCAAAATAGCTTGCAGCAAAAATTTCATGTTTGACAGTATTGTCATCAGTTTTAGGCGCTACAATTGAGAACCCTTTATTTTTCACCTGCGCCCAGGTCCGAGCGGAAAAATCGCCTGCGCCAGGTGTCGTAAGTCGTTCACTAGGGCGCGCCACTACAACTCCCACCGCTGTCTGGCCGAGGGCGACTACGTGGATCCGACCAATTGGCCGGTGAAGAACGAGGTCGTGTCGGATCACGACGACGACGAGGGCAATGACGCAAGCTATCGACCCGATGTGGATCTAGACGACAAGAAAGAACCGGAAGAAGAAGAAGATTGTGATGCTGGGTTGGTATTTAGTGATTTTGCATTCTTGTTGAAAAAAAATTATTTTTAACTCAATATATATGTACTTTCTAATCAAGATGGTAAAATTTATGGATGAATATATATTTTACTTGCGTTTATTGTACATCTAGTGTTTATTGATGTGATTTTCAAATTGCATTAATGTTTCGTATGAAATTTTCTACTACGGTAATGATAAACAAAAATTTTCTTTTTATCTTAACACACCCTTTTTCAATCTGATCTAAATTTCATTCAGTATATCGTTGATGATAGGTACTAGACCTATCGTCAATGATAAGCAGTATATCTAATACATTCCTTTAGAATTGCAATTATTATTATTTTTTTAATATTCTTTTCAATAGTTTTTATTCTCCACAACATATTTTTTTCTCTAATTTCATTTTCAATATTTTCTTAAAACGTCTTCAGGCTGATTCGTCGAGCCGCCAATTTCCTCCGGCCTTCCCCGCGCGCTGCTGCCCCGCCCCCCGACCAATCACGGCTCGCTGACTCCAGTCTGTTACACCACCGCTACAAGGGTGTTTCCACCGCCCCTCGCAAAGTTCTCCTCATTAACAGAAACAGCGGCGGCATTGAATCCAATCCTGGCGTCGGAAAATCGATAGACTCCAACAGCGTTTCTCAGAATTTAGGCAACGGATGCAATTCGGATACGAAAGCGAATTCTGTTGTCGATTTTTTGCCAAAGGGGAGTTTAGCAGAAGGGAGGACGCGATGGAAGGATGATGCAATGGAAACGTCATCGCTCGTCCGGTTTGATCCTTGCAGCAAGGACGCTGATGGTGATTGTCGTGATATCGGTCATGTGGACGATGATCGAGAGGAAATTGGCGAGCGATTGCGATCACTACAAACCGCCGTAGCCATTGAAGCGGAGGCGCTGCAGCGTATTATCGCGACGGAATGTATCGTCATGGGAGCCGAGGACAGTGTCTTGGCAACGGACGAGGTGGCTACAACAATGGATGACGTTGCTACAGGAAGAAGTTTGACGGAACGAACCGCCTGTGATGCGGAACGAGGCAATGACGATGAAAAGAATGTGGTTTTTTCTGAGCGAAATGTACGATCGTTTGCGAGCGAAAATGTGAAACACACACCACAAGAGGATGAAAGCGATGGTGCTGATTTTACGCTGCACAAACAAAATATGACCAGTGCTGGGAACCCGACAGATAACCCGACGCAGTCCGACTCGGACGCGATCGTGCACTATTTCGTCGACACCGAAGGGATTCTGGCAGAGGAACTGACAGACGTATTGCATTCTGCGAGAGGGGAAAGCGGATGGGTCGATGTTGATTCGTCATCTGGCAACACAAGCGCTGATAGGCCCCGGAAAAAGCAGAGGCTCGAGAAATCACCGGAAAATGGGGAAAATCTAATCAACGACACATCGACCAAAGGTGTGCCTCCCACGTATCAAACATCCGAAGGCTATCTTGCGACCATCGAGAATGCTTCTGACACAGCCACTGAAAATATATGTGAAGATACTCTGACGATGCAAAATTCATATGGCTCTGCTACAGTGTGTGACTTTTCGACAGAAAACGTCGCTGCGGACGACGCTGCCGACGCGACTGATGAAGGTTTGGCCACAAACAACTCTCCCGCAGACAATTTGATCGTGGAAGCCGTCGCCGATGAATCCAGTGACAACCCCTACGGGCCTAATCATCCGAAGCGTGGTGATAAACCGACCGGAAGGTCGGTGCAGTCGAAGCAGAAAAAGGACGACAGGATGGTCGCGGATCGGAACGCGTTAGACCGGAGCCTCGATGTCGATTTGTCGCCGCTCGTCGACGACATGTACAGGACACACATGATTGCGCAGAACGAGAACGAGAATGCAGTGCGCAGCGCGCGCGGACCTCGACACGCGCGACCCTTGTTGGTCTACACGTGCAACGAGTGTGAGAAGGTATGAGCGCGTGTGAAAATGTACCGGTTGATGTATAACCTGTGTATTATTTTGTCTCTTTAAGGACCTTAGTGATAGAGCGATCATGTGTTTTTATGCAAAAAATATGTGTATACAAGATAGTTGTGTAAAATTTTTATATCATTCCATAAATTCAAGGACCTTGGAAAAACACAGTCATGTGCTTGTGCATAACATAGCCTAACGTTTCTGCAATTTTCTGCCTGTTTCAAATTTTTCCTATGGGTTCCGGGCTTTCTGTGGATGGCTTGTTTTGCCATGGTACGAGACACACGAGACTCTAAATTTAACTCCTCGAACCTGGCTATCCCAGCAAGTCGGGGAGCAAAGAATAGACTTGCAGCCCAGAGCTCCCCGGGCGAGTCGTAGAAGGTGACTAAAGAATGGAGAGCGGTTCTGTGACGGCTCACTTGCACAGGACCAGACTGTCATTATAGTCTTTGTTACTACACATGGTCCCTAAACTCTCATTTATTATTTTAATTATTATGTCATTGTGACACGTTTGGTTGTGCATCTGATGCAGGTGTTCATGTCATTGTCGCACGTTCGGCTGCACTGCGTGACACACACCGATGCGCGTCCCTTCCGCTGTCATCGCTGTTCCTTCTCATCCAACACCAAAGGTGATCATCATGCATGACCCTCATACATCTAGAGCAGCAGCCAATCGGATAATTTGGCTTGACGTAGCCCCAGTCTCTAGGCCGTCCCAATGCTAGAATAACATCTTGGCATTTGAGATCTATTTTTTTTATGGTTTTTCGATTTTTTGCATATTTCTCCAAACATTTTAATTTTACTCATGTAGAACAGTTTGCAACAACTTTGTAAGCTAAGATTTAGCTGAACTTGGATTGTAAGCAACATTAAAAAGCCATTTCCAATCGTTAGCAACTAAATTACATCATATTAGTGACATTTTGTCAGCTTTAGAATGGAAAATGTCCAGAATTAAATTCATGTTGAATGCTGCTATTGATATAGAATGAAGTTGCCGAAATTTCTCAAAAAATGTGCGTCTTTTTTGCGTTAAAAGTACATCATTTTGTTAAACCTTGCCACATATTTCTAAGGTCTCTAATCTCAATTTTTTTATTCTCCAAGGTAACCTGTACACTCACATGCGTCGCCACACTGGATCCCTCTATCGCTGCTCCGCATGCCCATTCAAAACAGCTAATCGCACGCATCTCGTCGACCACGAACTGACCCACTTTGGGCCGCGACCTTCTTGCGAGCTCTGCGATAGGACGTACAACACGCCCAAGTCGCTGGCCAATCACGTACGAGCGCATCATACGGGACCAGAGGGCATCGCGTACTTCAGAAGGCTGAAGGTATTTGGCGCTTGGCTGACAAGTGTTTTTGAATCACAAAAAGCTGCAACTATGAAGGATTTTATGTGACAATGTACATGCATGTACAAACATAAAATAAATTTGTATTTTGCTTTATGGATGCTCGAACTTCAACTAATTTGATTGCTCTGCTGTGTTGAAAGCTTGGTTTCATTTCACATGCTAACATTTTTATCTACTGTCTACTGTTAGTTTTGTATTTGATCTTCTGTCGGTTAATAATTATTTGCATCTTATTTCATTGATGCAGTGGGTTCAGATTGATGTTAAGTATCGTATTAGTATTATATTTGTAATCGACTCATTTTGAGCCAGGTCATTGTGATTGGTCAGGGACCGAGCAAGCGTCGCTCCCTAGCCGTCCTGCACCAGTGCCAGGTCTGCAACCGCAAGTTCAAGGACAAGGAGAAGCGCGACCGACACACTCTCGTCCATAACCACGCCTATGAACATAACCATGCACATACCCATGCCCTTCAACATAACCACGCCCTGGAAACACTGCAAGCTAATGGCGAGGATGAGGAGGAAGAGGAGAGTCTCACGGTTGCCGGGCAGCTGGATAACGTCGAGTTGACTGAATTGACTGATGCGCAGGGAACAGGAGACGATGACGATTTTGTAGAGGAAGAGAATCGAGAGGAACTGAAGATGCTTCAGCTGCAGTTTGGAGCCGGTGTATAGCTGATACGATTGTATACTGTAAAACATGAAATTTTTGCTGCACGTTTTTATTTCAACGGTCTTGTCTCTCAGAAATTGAGCAGCAATAGATTTTTGCATTTCTGAAGACCGGCCATTGTAAATGGCTTGTGCAGCTTTATATGCCGCGCCTATTCATGCACTTGTAATTTTCGCGAGTTTTGCTGATAAGCCAAAATAACACGCACGCAAAAGTTTTACGTTTAGCGGTAGTACAGTAATTATTCCGCGACTGCTTGACGATGTAGTTTGATGTAGTTTTGTATACGATTCGTTGGCAGCTACGTTGATGCGAACGGTTAAGGAGTTTCGTTTATCACTCAGGAGATTGCAAGGTCAAGAATTTTTGTTTGAGAGGTCGCGAGGTCTAATGTGAAGGCCGGACAGGAATAAGGTGTTTAATTCATTTGCGTAAGTTATGCGTGTTTAAACAGATGACAGATTCTTCTAAGTAGTAATTGGTCGTACGTTACATTGCAAGGTCTGACGTTCATGTATTTATACATTTGTTGCTGTTTGAATAATTTTCTTCTAAATTTAAGCTCTGAACACGATTGTTAAAAGTCAAAAATTATAAACTGGATGGGTTTATAAGTAAAAAATAAACGAACACTTAGAAACTCGTTAGGAAATACATTTTCACATTCTAATGCTGAGATGGATGTGTGGAGCTTATGAACGAGGAAGATTGGGTATCAGCTATGTTGATATATTATTGTGGATAGAAGAATTGAGAAGTGGAGGGGCAAGAAACATGAAGGGAGGCAGTAGAGAATGATATTATGAAGGAGCGTGGCATGAGTAGAGAGGTTATAACAAAGAATTGGAAGTTGTGAGATAGTTTTGTAGAATAACATAAAAAGACGGACAACTATTTATCATTTAAATTCTCGCTCTCAGCGTAGATCCACTTCCGGTAAATTATCTTCGTAACTTCGAGGTGATTTTTGCTCTAAATTTTTATTTTAAGCTCCTAATTATTTAAATATCCTTAATTTGATGCTTTTAAAATTTAGTGCTTATTGATCAATCACGTGCAACACATTCAGTTTTAACTTTGAGAGTGTTGTGCGTTTTAATATGAATTTAGCAACTACACTGGTGTAACTACGGTGACCTTCATGGAATGAAATGTATGTATGTATGTATATTGCACTTTTAACGCACCAAGAATATGTCATGCAAACGGAGATGGAAAAACATCGTTTGCTTGAATCGTAGGTGCGGGGTTAAATAATGGTTCAGCATGTAATTAGGCCTAGTAATGGGCTAGCATAAGCAGTAATTATAGTAGCCCATGTCTAATATGACTAATTATAATGATTCGTGTCTGACGGCCACGAATGCTTTTGTGGGCAACATTACACTAAATATTAATCATCCTTTACTAAATATTTAGCCTAATGTCAACGCTTTGCTATAATACAGCCAACTACAAGTAATAGAAGTAATACAATACCTTTATTAAAATTTATTCAATAGTTCTTAAATAATAAGTGTTGATTTTTAATTTCTATGAAATTTAAATGAGTAGATCGTCGTTGTGGGCCACCGCTCCCCCCGTCTGTGATCTATGCTTACTGGCTTTGTTGTCGATGCTTTCAGACTCTGAGACTACCCAGAGTTCAAGATGAGCGAGAGTGTCGCCGGCGCCGGTCGGCGGATGAAGTACCCGTACTCGGTGCTCGGCAAGTTCGTCCACTTCCCCTGGAAGCACTACTGGCAGCACGGGCGCGGCTTTCGCTTTACGATCATCGCGATCGTGCTCAGCATCCCAATCATCGCCCCGATCAACAAGTTTGGTGCGTCTTGTTTCTGAACACTGGACAATAACTATAGCATTGGGCTTTGCGGATCAAAATGACGGCTCACAAAATGAATTACGAATGAATTTACTGTAAAACATGTAGATTTTTGGTGTGCACATTATTTTGGCGATTTTGTCTCTCAAGAATTTAGCTGCATTGAATTTTTGCGTTTTTGAGGAATGCCCATTTTATATAGCTTCAGCAGCTAATTTTTTTTAATTGAATTTTCGAGAGTGTATCCGATTTCGAGATATTTGCCAGATTTACGTGTGCATGAAAATTTCAGGTTTTGCAGTATAGCTTTAGGCTTTGGCAATTTAAATTACCGCGTATAAAATTTAATTTTTTTTTACGCTCTCCGCAGTGTGATTAGTACCAACGCGCAGTATATTTAATTCAAAATTTGAGACGCGATACGCGGCTGCAAACTAATATTTAATTTAGTAAAGTTGTATATTATTTTTGTCAACTTGATCAAGTGGCACGTTTCATTTTTGATCTGATCTCTATTCTTTATTTGTTAATATTTAAAGAATTCATAAAATTTCAGCGTTGTCAATCCGTTCGGTTACAGTTGTGTAGCACTGCTTGATCTTGTTGCTGTTTGCAGTCAATTCGCCGGGCAACGTCGCGGAGTGGGACCGCATTCGCAAGGCTCGGCAGCGTGAGTTACTCTTGTTGTATCTAGTATTTTATTTTAGTGATAAACCATTATTGATAATTGCCAGGGTTAAGTTTAGCGGGGTTTTATGTCACATTTCAGGCTCTTTATGGCTTAGTTTATGATAGCAAATTGTGATAATTCTAGTATTACGCGTGAAAATCAACTATGGTAGTGTAAGCATAGGTTTTTCAAGGTCGAGCACTATGCCTGTTTTAGAAGGAGCAGATGTAATGCTACGCATGTTTATTGAGCGCTAAACTGAACCCTGGTAATTGCAATATCTGTAATCAATGTAATTAGGCTATGGTGATAAGGAAATTGTGAAATTATCAATTTTTAACAAGTTTTTGCTCGTGCGTGATCTACAAAAAATAAGGTTGCTAATTTCGAATATTTTTATCGGTTTTGGTCTCTTTGGTGACAGATTTGATGCGCGACTCTTTGATAACCCGTTTTGCGGGTGTTTTTGAGAAGATTTTTTATTTGTACACCACTTGAAATTATGAATTCTCCAGTTTCACCCACGCCCATCTAACAATGATCTACAAACTTTGTGACTTTATCATCCGTGGACCAGATGGGAGGAAAATTGCAGCGTTTTTGATTTTGTGCTGTTTGAAAAACAAAAACTATTTTGTTAAAGATTTATTCATAAAATATTTGATTTGATATCGCTGATATCGCTGGCTATTTAATCTGTAACTATTTAACCTTTTTCTTGTTAATCCTCTTGCTTGTAAACCTTTTAATTTATAAATTTAACTTATATAAAATTTATGGCTTAAATACGAAATCTGGTGTTTGATATTTACAAAATGATATTGAAAAACAAAATTTAGAATCTATGGTGTTCGAATGGTATATATGGCCGCTATTGAAGCAACTGTAGGTATACCGTCGAGACGCAGAGAGGATAGGATTTATTTTGGGTTTTGTATTACCTACTTTTTTTTGTACTACTAAAGTTTAAAATGCACAAATTGTTGTATGATATAAAGGTTTTTTGGCATGCGTTGTAGAATATATTTTCTGTGTGTGTCGCCATTTATATCAAAAATTGAAATGATACGATGATTTTTTCGTTGCGCAGACAACATTTTTGCGCCTCCGACCGACGGTCCGGGACATCACTAGATGACGTCACGGGGCCGGGAATCGTTTCGTAATAACAGCCTGAGCACTGGACTGAATCCTGGGCGATAGCACGCAGACAATTGAATTTATAAATGGAAGGCGTTTGTTTCTGGAGACTCAATTCAATTCGTAGTATGGATTTTTATTTTTTTTGCTGGGGCAGTAAATACAGCTATAAATGCTCGTGTCTGCAGTGGTTAGATGTTGAGCTTGACTAGAGTCTAATTATATGAGCTGTAGTACTGTTCTATTTGTTTGTTGTTCTTGTATAGTTCATAGTACAACCTCAGACCAAATCGTAAATCTAGACACGCCGCTTAATGCTATTTGTCTATCTCGTTCATGATCACACCAGATATTGCGCGATGCCGCCATTTGCAGGGTACCGTCAGAAATACTTTTGTGTCATGTCTAGATTTACTATATGGTCTGAGTGAACAACTCTAAAATTAAGCATATTTATGAGAAAGATTTAATTTATAAATAATTAGAAACCTCACGGAATATTCAATGATTTGTTCATTCAATATCACACAACAGTACATGGACAGTGTAAACTCTGTAACATTACTGCAAAAAGCACAAACGCCCCTAGTCTACTTTGACTATTGCATGAGCCAAACAATAGCGTTGAAGTTTAACTATATTTGTAATGTTATGTCACACACATAAACATACCGACTCAGTGAGAATATTTCGGCCTTTTCATATGGCGTCTGTGAGTGTAAAAAAAGTCTATGCAATTTTACATGTTTAATGACAACGAGCAAATAATTTCAGGCTATTTATGCCTTAATTGATGATAGCAAATTGTAATAATCCTAATCTGGGGTCATTGCATAATTACGTCATGCTCAGGGGTGGGTGCGTGGGGTCCTTGCAAACGTGACGAAACGTTACGGGATTGGGTGGGTGGGGTGAGCCGAACGTGACGTCACGTTACATTCGATTTGAATGCTAAATTAAATTGTAAATTGGCATCTGAT
>JAQIWG010007523.1:0-12240 GCA_034695025.1 Chamaedrilus cognettii
CCACTAAAGAACCGACGGACCACTAAAGAACCGACGGACCACTAAAGAACCGACGGACCACTAAAGAACCGACGGACTCACGTTTGATAACTTCCTCTGCTCCAAATCAAAAATTTACAGCAATCTGACTCCTTACAAACAAAATTTTTATAAATCCACGCCTAATGCGCCAGTAACAAATTATGATGGCACTCGTCCTATGATTAAACTTTTTAAACTCACGGATTTGGTCTTAACCGCATGCCCTGTGTATCCAAAGCTGCTGCACTGCTCTGCTGCTGCGGCTGCATCTGCTGCGTCTGCTGAGCAAGACACTTGTGAATTGAAGCGAGGACGAGCAACGCTGCGAGCCAGTGTCGCGACATCAGCGGCGACATGGTTTGCACGGCGCGTCGCGCTGAGAGGCGAGGCGCTGAAACATCAGAACGCCATTCTGTCTTTCAGTTGAGCACAAAAGAAATTTGAAGAAAATATCAAGGAACGGTTATATTCTAGTATATAAACCTAAAAACTACCGGGCCTAATTGTTAGTTTTAAACTACGCAGGGCATTCTAGACCAAGGTCGATAGTTTTCCAAATTCGATGGATGTTCTTATTAACGTGGTACTTACATAATTATGTAGGCCTACGCTTATCAATAAAGTTATTGCACAATGCACAGTTGCACACGCCGTACATCCAGTGATTGGCCTGCAGCTTCATGTAGTTACGAGTGATCATTGGTGGCACAATAGGCCTATACTATGTTATATATAGGCCTATACTATGTTATATATAGGCCTATACTATGTTATATATAGGCCTATACTATGTTATATATAGGCCTATGCTATGTTATATATAGGCCTATACATGTATGTACAGTGTATTTCGCTTCAGAAATAGAGACTGGTCGAGCTGTATGCTATGTCGCACACTTCAATCATAAGTCTAAGATGCGACTTATGGTACATTGGTATGTAATCGTGGTTTAGGTCTACCGTCTACAGTTAGACTTCGTAGTCACTAGGCATATGGGTTCAATTATGATAGTCTTATGTCAATCAAGCTTATGTCAGATTGTAGGTTAAGTAACATAGGCCTTCGCGCCTATTTTCATAAGTTCACACACTCCTGACCTGATGAGCACTGTTAGGCTATAGCAGCGTGCTGCAGACCTAAAAGTTAGCTGCACTTGTTCTGAGCTGCAGTTCTAAACTCCCAGTTATCTCTATAGGCCCTAGGCACTGGCTGCATCAAATCGAACAGAAAACAGCCGAGTGATGATTCAGATCGTGTTTGAAACCAAGTGGCGACAAATGAAGTGCCACTCAACGTCGGGGCACTCGCAGCCAATGAATAGTTTGACATTTGCCTGCTTTGCATTCAAATACATAATGGCAACCGTGGTATCACGACTTGACTCCGCCAAGTTTTGCTAAATGTCTGCAATGACGTGTCTTCATCGGATGGCAAAATACTGCGTTGTTTATAGGATATCGTGCAGCCTATATATTATGACTCTTAAGCACTATTTTCGATATTTCAGAATAAAGTTTAAATCATCTTACGATTATCGTGCTTATCAAGACGTCGCGTGAATATCCAATAAGCTACATGTAAAATATCTGAGTTCCTTTTTCATTTGAGAGCCTCAGGTCACAATTATTTATAAGTAAATCCCAAATAAGGATTATAATTGTCATTGCCCGAGCTCAACAAACGTGCATTAAGTTGCTTTCTTAATTAAGGCCTTCTTCAGGCTTCTTGAGAAAGCTCGATTAGAAGTTTAAACTAGACCCTAGCCCACAGCTGTGCGTTGCCTAATGCAACCATTTCACCTGCCTATTATAATAGCTCCTGCAACAAGAAATGTTAAATCAAAGGGGCGGAGTTTTGAAATCTCAAGCTCTGCCCCGCCCCTCGCCCCCCCCCCGCCTCCCCCCCCCCCCCCCCAATCAATATGCTCGTCGATGACTGGACCCCTCTCTACACTCCTCTGTCGCCCAACTCGGGATCACCGACTCAGTGTCTCGACCGGTGTCATCTCGCCGGTCAGCGAGAATGTTATACACAGCCGAGTGCTCTGCAGTGTGCACTATTCAAGTATACAAGGCCTTCGCATCGAGCGCAGCTCTGAGGTAATGCAGAAGAGAATGATGGGGTGGTCAAGTATGGACGCCTATGCAATGCGGCGGCGCTAGGCTTGTGTTCAAATGCAAGTCGAGTGCGCATCTCAGCCGGTCAGTATAACGTGACCTTTCATTGGAAACACGTCGCCAGGTTGATCAAAGTCCAAGTGTGACCAGAACCGGTATGGACATTTGTCAACTTCCCTGCATTGCTGTTCGAATCCATGAATAGGTTTACACGCATTCAATACATGCACGCGCATAATGTCACGAGTTGTGTCACTGAACTGATAACTCACTATTGCTATTAGGTGAGGCTACCAAAACCTTGAAGTTGGTCTGCACGGTGAAGGAAGCGGTTCGTTGAACACTTTTCTTAGGCCTAACGAGGTCATAAAGTTCGTCAAAGAGAATAGGCCTGATCATGGGCGCCGGCAGGATTTGATCCAGGGGGGTGCAAAAGACAGTTTGACAATCGAGGGGGGTGCAAGAGTCTCGACGGGGAGGGGGGTGCTGACAGAAACTTTTGCCTACCGGACTTAAAATGCTATACCTGCTGTTTCCAACAGATCCTAACAAAAACCTTAGGCCTACTAAACCGGCTGACAACCGCCACCTCCGCTTCGAAAACCAATCTTGTCAAGCCAGGGGGGCGCACAGGGGGGTGCATGCAAACGCTTTTCCAGGGGGGTACAAGTGCACCCCCTTGCATCAATGTGCGGGCGCCCATGAGCCTAATCCTGAAGTCCTTTACAATTCAGCATTATAATAATGTTACGGCTCTGGGCCCTACATGGTACACCTCCAGAGTTACATATAGCTTATCGTTGATCAGTGTCGTGACTGGATCCGCGCACCTCGTCACACATCATAACTATGCAGGTCTGTCGCAGACTTTGGGCTCTATCCGCATAACCTATCGACAGACTCGTCCTGTAGGTTCCTGACCCCGCAGCTGCACGTGTCACTTGATCGCTCGCCGTGCGCCGCTCGAGTCGCTTCCACGACCGCTCGTCTCAAGCGATTCTACGAACAATATCCTAAACTGTGTTGACATAGCGTTCGGTCAACTTTTTGGCGCCGGATCCAAGCATGAAAACGTGACATGTTATCTAGAATACTACCCGTGGAATGAATGTTGAAAGGATTCTTTGACCAGACATAAGTTGGAGAGGCGACGATGTCTGCCAACTAGATCGTATCAACAAAGCAGCAGGTTGCCGCATTAGCAATCAGTATACATTGTACACGTAACCCGGCGCTCAGACACTGTACATATTAACCATTAGGCTAATCATCACCGCCAGTGTCTCCGATGAGGATTATGAGTTTTAAGTGCCCGCTGTGAATTTGGCTATTAAACTTTAATTCGCCTATCATTTATGCGCTAATTTATTACGTGTTAAGGCCTTCATGAAGTTCTGCATTAACAATTAGCCTCCAATAAGTGAAACTAAACTAGGCGACGTAAAATAGTATAAAAATGCGCTAATGTAAAGTCGTCGACCGAAGAATTGCATTTATTTTGTGAAATTTATCAATGGCAAAGCAATAAAGTTTGATGTCTTCTCTAACTTTGCGCCGCTTTCGGCTGACGCGCTGATCATTTTATTGTTAAGATGAAAATGCACAACATCACGGCTGTTCAAAATTCAAATCAGGATTTAAAATTTACTTTGACAATTTTGTTCTGGTCACACTGTCGTGTTTTGTGTCTTTGACCCTGACATTGACCCTGACAATTAAACTAATAAATAATATAAATAAATAAATTATGGCGGCGCTGTGCGACCTTTTTGTACACCGGCTTTCAAAGTATATCTTCCAGTTTCCTGTTTACTATTTGATTTTAGGACGTTTTAAGTGCAATACGTCTACATGCGTTTAAATTATACTTTTTATAGTGCGATTTTATGTGTGGTTGTGTCCTGAATTGCTTCATGCTGTCAGTGCTTCGTTGTCTTGAATTGCTTATTATTATATCAATAAAACGTGTAGGTTGTCACTAGTGCGATGCAGTCAAGTGCCAGTTCGGAACTTCATCAGTTCATCTGCTCCACTTCTCTTCAGAGCAACTCTTCCTCTTCAGTAAGCAATGCTACTACGAGGCTTAATGAGGTGATTCCAATCTTTAAGAAATTAATGCTAACTATTTTGTAAAAATTTTGTTTAGGACTTATTGTTATGATTTGTTGAATGTTAGAGCTATATTTTTAAGAACAAAATTTAGCCCTGTCTTTGAATCAAAAGATTCAACTTTACTAGGCCTACAATTTCAAAAGACTGGCTGCATTGATTGTGCATTTTTGCTTCAACACCGTCACCCCTTCCATTCGTCGACAATGCATATTTCTTGCCGCTGCGCTGCTGTGTTCAGATCTGAGCCGATGAAGAAGAAGAAGAAGATGGACATGAGCATCATTGTCGGTCGCGAGCAGAAGAGGCGGCGGAAACTGGAGAAGGCAATCAAGAAACAAGAGATGAAGGGGCTCAAGCTGAAGCCGATCGAGGAAATCGAGGGAAATCGCAATGTGCTCAAAACACTTGAGTTAGCAGAAATTCATAAATTAGCCTGCTTTGTGTTGTTGTTCAATTTTACCCACATACATGTATGAATTGTAGGAGTTTGAGTGAAATAGAGCTAGAAAACGCAATATATGAAATATATCAGACTTTCACAACTATCATGACAACACTCTGTCGTGGTGTTATTCAAATTGTTTGTATCCATCTTAGCCATGCTTTACTGAGTGTTATGAAAATGAGTCAAACGACTAAAATATAATACATTCTGCCTTTATTTTGCACACCTGAGTGCCCCCTGTGCAAGGTACAATTGGTCTACCACTGTCATATGCTTGGTTTATAGCTTTAGTTTTGGTTCTATTTTAAGCTCTTGTTGCAGTATATTAAATTTCTAAATGATGTGTTTAGTTTATATACTTTGCCCCTTGCCGTGCTTGGTAGCAAGCGAAAGCGCGCCATCGCGCCACTGAGCTTTGACGAGAGCGAGTGCCGTGCTCTGCTGCACAAGGAGTGGTCGCGCTACCGCACGTGCCAGTTCAAGCACGAGATGGGTGTGGTGCGCCGGGCAGTGGCGCTGCAGGGTCGTGCCCTGCTGGAGCTGAGGCTCGAGTCCGAGCAGCTCTACCAGCAGGCTATACAGGTATCAGCTGATGGGAGTGCTATAAATAGAACTTAGTAGTGTTCCGGGCATTTTTATGTACCAGCAGGCCATCCAGATATCAGCTGATAGGTAGCGCTATAAATAGAAATCGAGCGCCTTTGCCTACCGCAATCCTTTCAGGCTAGTCATCAACCGCTGGATAGCGCTATAGATTGAACCTAATTGATAGAAGTCAGAGCATCTCTATCAACCAGTGCGATCCAGTTATATCAACCGCTGGGAGCGCCATAAATAGAACCTAGTTGTCAGAGCATTCCTACCTACCGCAAGCCTTCCATGTTAGTCATCGGCCGCTATGTGGTGCTATAAATAGGACTTCGCTGTGGACAGGAAGTAAAAGTAAAAGTGAGCGTCTCTAGCGGCATCGGGATCCAGCGCGCATCCAAATAAATTTGTCAATCAAGTGTTGGCGTATAATGATTCATTTTCGACTCGCACGTTAGTGGTTGATTAAGTTTATTAACAGTATTTAATGTTTATACATAGTTCATCACGCGTAATTTTTCACTATATCAAATCAATTTTTGTCATTATACGGGCAGCCAGTAGTTTTTTAACATAGGTGATGACTATTATGGTTATAGTAGTGTGTTGTGTGTAACGCTGCTTAGTTTCATCATTTTGTGGTCGTGATATTGGAACGTTGTGACAATTTTGAAATATCAAAATTGTATTTGATATTTGTTGCGCATCAGCTTGACGACAAGCTGATGCCGTTTGAGTTTCGCGGACCCGTCGAGACTCCTCCGATCAAGGGTTACGTCGCCAAGGATGGGGACTACATCGACACGACCAAAAAATTTGACAAATAGACTGTTTCACTGCTGAATCACGCGGACTGAATTCTAATGAGTACTGTAAAACATGAAATTTTGATTGCTTGTTATTTTGATGGTTTTGCATCTTAGAAATTTCGCTGCATTTACTTTTCGCGTTTTTGAGGACTGCCCATTATAATAGCTTCTGCAGCTTTATTTTGGCGCATGTAATTTTTGGGAGTTTCGCCAATTTGGAAAATTTGCCTTGAAACAATTTGGAAAAAATGACTTGCACGCGAAAATTTATTATTTTGCATTATGATATTCAATTAGGCATAAACATTTGCTTGAATATCTTTGGCCTAATTACTAAAACCTAGTTTCATTCGATTTGTTTTTTCTCATGCATTCATATAATGTCTGTCTCTCGCATGCCAAGCCTCTTATGTTGCAAGCAAGATTTGTATTTGCTCGCATTAAGCGTCAAAACGGTTAACACGTTTTATCAAATGATTTTATAAAACGATAGTTATTATCTAAACGATATTGATTACGACACTGCTATGTACCAGTATGAATTCCGCCACAATGGCGATGAATTTTTGTAGGCCTAAGCTTATAGCCACAACAAATTGAATGATTATTTCTATGCATTCATTACTATCTGAACACCTCACATACAGTAAGCACATAGCTCTACCAACAACAGCAATCCCACTGAAATGATTTTCCACTGATTTCCGAAATAATTATTCTACGTTTTGAATATACGTAGCATTTATATATGCAGTATGAAATTTTTGATAATAGACATCCATTTTTAAATCAAGGATAACAATCACAGTTGGATTGCCTACGCCTAAAGTCGCCTAGACGTGTATAGCGACAACGGGGTCGTCATCACCGGGCACGGTGATGGACGCCTGCCCCGCCCCGTTCACGCTGATCTCCCCCCTGCACTGCCCGCCCGAGTTCCCGCATGGTGGCCTGTTGTTATCGCACGTGATGACGTCACAGTACTGCCCCGCCGGCAGCGTCGTCTGGAACGTATTCGTGAACCCCCCGTTCTCGTTGTTTATCACAAGGAACCCTCGACCGGTTCGCGCAAACGCGATCCTGTCGAAGCCGTTGTCCCACCAGTTTGAGACCGGATAGCCGAGCGCGACGTTATGGAACCTGACCATGTTGTAGATCTGGCGCCAGCGGTGCTCGCAGATCCACTCGCCATTGAAGCAGACGACGTCCTTGGTGCTGCCCCCCCCATCGGTCGGAGGCCCGATCCACTCGTTGCGGTCGTGGCCGTTATCGATGTCCTGCTGCCAGTTGAAGCTGCTCATGATGCGTATGTGGCCGTACTGCCATGCGAGCTGGAAGGCGTTGGCGATCTTGTACATGCGTGACTGGCGGAACGTGAGGATGCTGTTGAGGTCGCCGGTGCGCTGGGTGTCATGGTTGTCGATGAAGACGAAGGCGTCCATCGCGTTCATCTACACGCAACAATGCGTGAAAGTTCGAGGTCTCGATCTCAGCAGTTACACGTCCCAATGGCACAGCATCTTTGATGACTTCTCCTGGACTACTTAAAAAATTTGTTAATATCTCAAATAGAAAAATGTTAATTTCACTCTAAGTAATAGTACTATAATTATGAAAGAAAACCTGTGTTTGCCTCGCCTGTTCCATAATCGGCCCATAATCGTCTCATTTGTCATCAGGCCTACAAGAAAATGATGTTTTTTCGATCTCCGTTTACATCACACAATTATTTTTGATGCGTTACGAGTGCAGCAAACGTACATCCATAATGTACATACATACAGTAACTGTTGTCTCACCTGGCCCCAGGCCTAAGATTGCCTCACCTGGCCCCAGGCCTGCCCGTAGTTGCTCAAGTACATCATACGCTGTCCGTTGTTCTTGCGTATAACGTCGCCGAGGTTCTTGCCGTGACGGAACTCCGTGACGCGACCAATCCCCGTGTACTCACCCCCGCTCACGCCTTCTCCGCCCCAGTCGATCACCTCCTGCAGGGGCGCACAGCAGGATTTAGCTGGGCTATACATGTGTGCATGTATACCGCATAGGCCATTATATCACTGCATCTTCAAACCCAAGTCAAAACCTCATATTTCTAAGCGATAACTTGTTATCTCCAAACAAAATATCAGCCCATTGAATTCATCGAGTCATTATAGATTAGGCCTCTCACCATTGTACCATAAAGTTTGTCATCGTAGCCGAGCTAGAAATAATAAAATGTAGGCTAATGGCATGGCTTGGTTCAAACTAAAATCACGAATCAACTTTGATTCAAACCAATCAAACTTCACAAAAACTTTTGAAGTCCGATCGTGTCTCCTGTACAACATGGTACGCATAAGGCGGCCTCGTGCCCGCAGAGAACCACTGCTCGGGCAGCGTTCAATTGTCCTTATATATCGCTTATACTTTGTACAACCTGGTAGACATAAGGCCTCGTGCCCGCAGGGAACCACTGTGTGGGCAGGTTGTGCAGGCGCGCGAACGTCTCGACAATGTCCTGCGGCCACATGTGCTTCGCGGCGTCGATGCGGAACCCAGCCACGCCCCAGTCGATGAGCTTGTTCATAAAGTCGGCCACCTTCTCCTGGACCCAGTTGGTGCCGCCCCGCAGGTCACGCAGACCCACCAGCATGCAGTTGCGCACCTGCAGGGTAAAGGAACAAGCCGGGAGAGTGACCATCAAATATAGCTAGGTTGCGATGTGACAAAACAGTGCACTACCTACAACACAAAATTGTCGCACTCATGTAATTTTTGCAATATGGCGCGATTTGGTGAAACTTGTAAAAACTACATGCATAAAAATAAAGCTACAGAAACTATATAGACTACACCGTGAACGGACAAAAAACAGAACCGCTCCGTCGTATTAGTCGCCTCTTACGCCTCGCCCGGGGAGCTCTGGGCTGCAAGCCAATTCTTTGTTCCCCCGACCTGCAGGAAGGGCTAACATTATAGGCCTACATACCTGAATAGGGTCGTTGTAGTTCTCGATCTCCCCGCTACCGGTCGGACACTCTGCCGGCCCGTTGAAGTCGTTGAATCCGTACGGGACTCCCGGATACGTCTTGTCGTCCCCGCTGAACGGACTTCCGTCCGATCCGATCCCGGACCCGCCCCCCGTCATGTGGTTTATTATGCCGTCGACGTAGATACTGCAGCGAGAGAAAATAGCGCTTTTTGGATGTTGCTCATTACTGCTGTTGGGAGGCCAAATGCAAATCTAATGTTCGGATTTGCGCAATATCGGCTTACAACGGTTGTCGCGATAGGACATTAGGCACCTTGTGTATTTGGAACACGATAAATGTCTTTGTATCATCCTAGTATAGGTCTACATGTCAATAACGAAGCTCGTATAGTAGTCATAATTTAAGCTTACTGCATCATACGTTCATCAACCCTGCGGTATGCCCGAGTTACACCAGGTCTTCATGCAGGCTGGATTTCGACTATCTTCCAGAAGAATGCATGATGACGCGTCTTATAGGAGACAGCGTCGTCACGGAAGACGCGAAAACACCTTCAGGTCCTGCGAGCGGATTTCGGGAAGAACTCATACATGAATCCAGCCTGATTAGGACACGATGCAACTCTGTCATTAGTCTCCACTCACAAGACGCCGAGGTTGTTGCAGGCGGCCACCATACTGCGGAACTGAGCCTCGGAGCCGCTTCGACTGTTCATAGAGTAGGAGACGGGCTGGTAGCGCTGCCACCACGGGTACGGGGGGTTGGTCACTATGCGGTGCTCGCTGGGCGGGGACACCTGCGTCCGGTATACAACGATTGTCGCGATTATATCATCCAGATACAGTACCTATTAAACAGATTGATGTGTTGGTTGTGTCACGGGCTGCTACATTGATATTACATTGCATTTGGCCAGTCTTCTGTGACGAAAATTGGGATTGATAAGCTGGCATGTTTAACGAAAATATTGCTGTTATTATGTTATAAGATGTATTACTGCATTGGATGAGCATCCGAGAGATACCTCTGCAGCCCGGGTAACAAAAAATTGGCCTGCAGCCCAGAGCTCCCCGGGCTTGTCGTAAAAGGAGACTAAAGAAAAGGGGTCGTGGTTCTGTGCCGGCTCTTTTGAACAGAACCTTAATGTATATAGCCCTTGTGTGCTACACACGGTCCCTAAACAACGAAAACAAAACAAACAAGCGTATCCGAGACCAAGTGTGCATTCAACGTGACTCCGTAGTTGATTAAGGCGTTGCAAAATTATACTATAGGTTATTATATAATAGTTGTGAATAATATAATTGTAATATATAAGGGTTGGTTGTGAATAATATACTGTAATTGTGCTCGAGGATCGACCAAGGTTGGATTTCAGAAGCAAAAGTAGGCCGATAGACTTAGACGTAATATGGAAACGACACTTGGAATTTTTCGACTTGGTTCTAGAAAGCTTATTTGTAGAACAGATCTCATCATCACTAACGAGTAGTGCATGCAATAAACTTAAGTCAGCAGGCATGCGAATATATTCAGATACTTCAAAGCTGTCCAACAGAATCGAGAAGATCGAAAGCCAAATTTGATGTCGGGTCTACGTACCTGCACGGCGCAGAATCCGTTCTGAGCGAGCCACGTGCACTCGCGCTGAATGTCTGCCCACTTCCACTCAAACAGATGGACGGCCACGTCGCGTCCGTTCACGCAGTGGTACGTCCCGAAGTACTGCGCGGAGCTCTGGGCGACGAGCGCCAGCCCCAAGAGGGCTCTCCAGAGTATGGGCGACATCCTGCAGACTGTGGCGCTGTGTGTATCAGTGGTGCACTGACGCACTGAGCTCGACACACGTAACAATTGGGCCCACGTTAGACCATGCAGCTAGCGACGGCCGCGGTGTTTTAGACCTTGTCTTAATGCCGTGAGAATCTGAGGCAATTTGACAGCTGATTATAGTTAGCCTCAATTTTTATCTGATACTGTAGCGATCTATCAAGACTATTACTACTGCTGATAGATATGGTATGGTATAGTAAGCTTGCTGTTTTAATACATTCTAGTAGCCTTAGACCATAATGTCGGCTAACGGTTAATTTTCTTTGCAAAAATGGTTGACTTTTTCAAAGCTATCGCATTTTTGTGATTACAGGGCCTACATGACAATGATAGGATGCAGGCTACAAATTCAATTTTCAAGAGTTTATTTAAGTCAGTCATATTCCTAAACTTTAAGCGTGGTCAAGACTGCATAATTTCTTTCACGTGGAATATTGTAGGGTATTATGTCGGTGTAGGGTTATAGCTAGGGGGCCTACATGTACCATTCACTAAAATACAGAAGCAAATTGAAATTGCTTGCCTATAATTATAACGTAACAGTACACGACTAAGCGCGTGATCACGGATAGCGTTATTTGCACGGCTTTGTTTCTCTCAAGTCTAAACTGGTTAGCATAATCAGAAAACAGTGATTGTAAGGTAAACCTTGTAAAGTGAATCGGCAGCAGTGCATGGGTTTGCAATGGCGCTTTAGTCGGGCTATTAGCCCTCATCAGAGCTCACTTTAGCCCTTACAAAATAGGAGGAACGTTACGCCTGCTGCTTATAAAATAGGAGTAGTGAGTGCACTCTTATGCCTTTCGAAAAAGGAGTAGACCTAGAGTAGGCCTACTCCGCCATCGTTCATTTTACGAGTAATGCTACTCCTACCCATTTCTAAATCCGAGTAGAGTTTAAAAAACGTTGTTTTTGGAGTACTACTTCTACTAAAGTTATCCCTGGCCCCCATGGTTTCGATTTCAAGCCCACCCAATTGATTTTTCAGAGCCCTCCTCAGGCCCCCTCTGTTTTTGACACCAAACTAATTAATTTGAACACTGCATGTGTTTGAGAGCACGAGCGCAACCACGGTCTGAAAGTTGGGGGGATCGGGGATCCGGGGGGTCCGGGCTGGACAAATCGAGTGACAAAATTTTGCAAGATTTATAATGAACCGACTTCCTGAACAAAAAAATAGAGAGGCATTCTCAAAAGTCGGAGAGGTCATCAAAAAAGATGGGAAAATCATGACCACCGACCTCTCCGTGCTTAAAAGTTGGGGAGGAGGTCATCCCAAAAGATGGGGAGGTCATGACCCCCCCCGCCCCCCCCAGGTGTTGCGCCCGGTTGAGGG
>JAQIWG010007524.1:0-12240 GCA_034695025.1 Chamaedrilus cognettii
GATTGAGTGACGTCACGCCAGGCATAGGAGATTGACAACGGTCACGCTCAACTCGCCGATTGACCAACTCGAGGTTAACTCGCAATGATGAATACCAATATTATTATTGTTGCTGATTTTTCACCAATGACGAATATAACATTAGCTCTAATAAGCATACGAGGCTACCTAGGCTAGGCTAGGCTAGGCCGACTTGAATTCAAAGATGCAGATATTGACTAGTAGGCCTAATTGATTTAAGCCTAAATTTGATGTAAACCTGTACGACCTGTCTATGGCTTAGAGCCTTAGACTTAGTTCGTCGACGCAACATACTAGGTATTTCACGTATACATTACATGTATGGTTAATTAATTTGGAATGGCTACGTTTAGGGTTTACAGTTAAGCTGAGAGTGCCGTAGCCGCTGCATATAAACGTAAAGTTAATACTCTATCCATGACTTCACTTACGGTTCTGAGCAAAACTGAATTTTTTGTACATACGCTATTTCGGCTGTTGTTAACCGTTTGATGAGTTTTAATTTGATGCATGAATTTTAATTAGACTATAGGCCCTCTCTGCGATAATTTAGCAGAAACGCTATAAGTTGGGCGAATGCAGAGCAGCCCACAGTGCCTCCCCTAACACAAGCAGGCTACTATGTGCCGTGCGAGTACTAGGTATAGCTTGCGTCAGCGTATACTAACGATGCAGCCTACAGGCCTAGCAGTGAGTGTTCACCGTGTGGACTGACGCCTGAAGTCAGGTCGACCAATCTTTCAAGCTGCTATTAGTTTAACCGACGACCGAGCGTATGACCATATAATTGAACAGTCTCCAGTTACCGTAACCTAATGTAACAACGGCTCGCCATTGCTTCCGAGACGAATGGGATTGGTCGCATTATCTCTCAGGCCTCTGCTTAGCATAAATAAATTGATTGAAGGCCCTCAATTATAAATCAATAGGCTTATACAGTCGCGCTTATGTCACGCGTGCACGTTATACTACACCTGTGTTATACACGTTACGTAATGTGTGCCGTCTGAAGTGTCGTGCGATTGTATCAGTGACAAACGTATGAACAACAGAGTTGCTACACAGCGTCGTGTTAGTTGACACTAGTCTTGACTCTTGACAGCGCTGTTGGGCTTTACGCCGAAGAAGCTTCGACACCGGCAGAGCTCTACATGTCTGGCGTGAACGGAAAATAGACAGTCACTGCGTGCCCCTCATTTTAAAATATTGCACCCGCCGGCTTTCTTGTTTTCGCTGTAGTTCTTATTGTAATTGAGCGCGATGCTTTTATGGCCCACTTCCCATCGCAACTCATATCCACAAATATAAAGGACCAACCCAAACCATCCCAACAATTTTGTTTCTAGTACAACTTCGACAAAAACCGTATTACAAAAATCAATTTAATCGGTTCATCGGTATAATATAGACTAAAGGCGGTCAATTTGTTTTGAAATTTTTATGATACAAGGAGTCATTTAGCGGCATGCTCTCACCTGCGCCCTTGCTGTGACGGCCCTATATAATTCTGAAACCATATAATTCCGACCTCATAGTCTGGTTAAACGTGGTTTTAGACTGGGATGATGTGATCAGTCTTCGTGCACGCTTGACATTGCCTGTTTTATTACAAAAGGCGCCGGCACTGAATGCAACTGCAAATGCAACTGTACTAGACTGTCAGCAAGCGGAATAACGGAACGACTGTAAGATATTGGCCTTGACCTGTCTTCTAGTGTCCGGACTATAATTGGTACAACTGCTAGCCCTAACAAGGCGAGGTTATACGGGGAGCTAATAACCACCGATCTCTGTTTGAATCAGAGCCAGCTGACGAGACGCGCACTCGGGTTCACTCGCTCCACGTTCAGTATACGATGACTGACGATGCAACAAACCGACTCATCCCTCGCCGAGTTGGACCCAGACATACTCGAACTCATTCTTTCCACGACTGCGTCCGGCGGCGACCAGGCCCCGATCTCACACCCGCCTCCGCCCTGGGACCCAGGCTCCGCACCGCTAGCGTCCTGGGACCCAGGCGCGGCACCTCTACCTCCCTGGGCCCCAAGCCCCAGCGGGCCGCCACCGCCACTGCCTTTGACGTCGAGAGATATTTGGCCTGCTGACCAGCGCGCTCGAATCACGACCGGCGACGTTCGCTTGTTTGTTTCTACGGACGATGAGGATGCACGAGGAATAGGGCGCGACGCGCTGGTAAGCGGTGCGGTTTCATTCGAGGGATACGCCGGAAACGTTAACCGCGAGGAAGTTGTGGATAGTTTCAGCACCGGATTTGTGTCCGTACACCAAGGACGTCTGGATAATAGGGCTAGTATTGTAGGCCGACAAGAATCAACGCAGTCGATTTCGTCCGATGAAGCTGCATTTACTGACGCTTTCAATCGTCACGAGACAGATAGCACAGTTAGGCCTAGCGCGGTTTCCGCGCCACAGGCGTTTCCAAACGAAGTCACGAACCAAACCCAGCAACGCGGGGGAAAAAGCAAAAGATCACGCACTGCATCCCGGTCTTCTATCGGCGATTCGAGCTCTTCCGGTAAACGACCTCGTCTGACCACTACGGCGAGACAGCCCATTGAAGACTTTGCCGACTCAGATTGTACCAAATGCTCGGGAGACAATCTGGATGTTGAATACAATCGATCCGCAGGCGGATTGGATCCAACTCTCAAGGACGATGTGTTTGAAAGTCACCTTCCCGCTGCTGTTTCCGGTCCATCGAGGATGGGGCTATCTTCGACGAGGGCCGAGGAGACTGACGGGTTACTCGCGGCCAGGGGGCGCCCGAGAAAGTACCGATCCAAGTCGTTGGTGACAGGGAGCAAAGGGGGCGGAGGAGAGGAGGCGCTTGAAGGGGCTGCGACTGGGGGGAAGAAACGACGAAGTACGGTCAACAGCGATGCGGATTCTCAGCTGGTATGGAGGCTATTTAATTGTCCTAAAGGTTAGACTTTAAATTATAGGACAATCAGATTGTAGATGTTATTATAACATTGGCACTTCGGTTTGGATGACATGACATTGTAAGTGACAGAAATAAACCTGACAAAAATAGTATCTTTATTTTATTTTGTTAACTTTTTTTGAAACAGTAAGTTACCTGCAACATTATAGAAGCAGTCTAATTGGCTTAGCATATACGTGACTAGCGTGACATTCAGTAGAGCTTTGTTATGCAGCCTATCAAGACAGTTTACAATGCGGTAGTTGTTGGAAACATCAATTACTGCATTTTATACAAAGCCCTTTAATTTTTTTCTGCCTGCACCTCCTTCAATCTTCATTCGCAAGTTTCTTCCAGGAGAGTTTTCTTAATGTAATTGACAAGCAAAAAATCTGGTGGGCTCTGAATGAAAAAGACAGCCCTGAATTTTTACGGATGCTGGGATTGTAATTTAAAACTTAAACCACCTCATATTGTTTGTGCACGTATGTATGTAGGACTATAATGCACTTGTAACGCACCAAGAATATGTCATGCAAACGGAGATGAAAAAAACATTATTTGCTTCAATCATATGTGCGGGAAACATAAAATATTGACAGGAGTATTTGGCGTGAATTAAACAAAAGCTGGACCATACTCCCAGGTTAACCATGATTGTTATTGGCATCCAGTCGCAGGTATTTGAGGAGGAGGTGAGCGCGGAAAAGAAGAGCAGGCGACGGGAACAGAACAGACGAGCGGCGCAGGGCAGTCGCAAGCGCAAGCGGGAACGCTCGCTGTCTGTCGCCAGGGTAACGTGATGGGGCCTGCTTTGTGTACAGAATGATGACTATTTAGCAAATGTGTCCTAAAACTACTTCGCTGTTTGTCCAGTGTATGAGTATTATAACCGCTGGTTTTTCAGACTTTAAGGACAGTGTGCAGTAATATAGAACTCGATTTAGTGCTTTGGGGTCAAACAACTTTTCCCGTACACGAAGCATATAAATGACTTGCTCGGCCAGGAGAGCGCTGGGCCGCTAGCCACTCCTTTGTGTAGTAGCTTGTAGCCTTGCAAGCAGCCGTCGATTATGATCGCTGGTCTACCATGATTATTATGCAGTGTTGGGATAATAAAGTGAGGCCTAATCATGTCATGTTGAGCCCAACGAATAGGCCAAATATGACATGTCATGTTGAGCCAAGTATGACATGTCATGTTGAGCCAAGTATGACATGTCATGTTGAGCCAAGTATGACATGTCATGTTGAGCCAAGTATGACATGTCATGTTGAGATTAATACTTATAAAATAAGAGGCTAGCATTTATTGAATATCGGACTGTATGATCGTCGTGAAGCCAATGACACATGTACTGCAATGAGCTCAACATGACAACTTATCTGACAACATGACAATATAGCGATTGATAAGAATTAACGTAAAAATGTAAAAAGTGCCTGTAGAATCGAATGTTGAGTTAAGTTTAACCATAATCTTTGACTTTATGGTTGATGCCAAAGGAATGTTGGCTATTTTCTTCTGTTGTCATTTAAAAGGATTTCATTGATCTGTTTATCTAACAGCGATTGTTGTGACTAACATTTATCAATCAACTCTGCCCCAATATGAAAACGATGACAGCTGCTAGTTATTCTTTATGAAAATTCAAAGTATTTCTCTGAGGAGGTGCAATAAATTCTCCGCCATCACACGGCACTGCTGGAGAGAGCATTCCATTCTATTACGCATCTTAATTTTCCTGTTTGTTGGCCGAGACTAAAATCTGTATTGCTGCTGCAATCACGATACACTGTATTATCCAGGTTGCAAGCGGACCAACTCTCAAGCGGTATGAAAACTGCTTTTTTTGAAATCGTTGTTGTTTATCCCAAACGCAGCATAAACAATCCAACATTAGTATCCAAGCATAGCCAAACTCTAACTTTAATATAAAGACAATTATTATTAAAGTCTATCATAAATCAAATCCTAACCCTAAATAAATAAAAAATCTAAAACCAACTAATTTTGATCTGAATCATGTTGATGTAAATCAACAAATTTGATTTACATTATAAATCGAACGAATTAAAAAAGCTAAAAATAGAACTGTTTCATACTGCTTGCGAGTCGAGCCTTTGACTTCCAGGTCCCCGACGCAAGGGTGAAATGGCGCTATGGGAGTAAGTTACCTGTGGAAACTGAGATTCTTTCTCAAAACAGTGTTAAGACGTTGGCGGGTTGATAATTCATTTGCAGTCAAAATTGCAATAAAAACTTTTTATAAACAAAACATTCACTCACTGATTTAGCAACATGATGTATGGATGGCAAGAAGTCAAAAAATGTAATTATTTGTTTGTAGAAAAACATGAACTACAATTTTACACATTGTCAAATTTGGAAACGAATCTGGTGGGAATGGACATTCAAATCCAGGCCTAACCTACATAAATTCTCGTTATATTGTTGTTGGTACACCTTGTGCGACTCTGTCCCGTGTGTGCAATCGTTTGAATAAAAAAACACAAAAAAACTGGCTAAACAGAACTAGAAAAGCTGACTTTTCGCACTTAGGATATTAAAGTTGTTTACCAGCCCCACCTTAAAGAATATTTCATACATTCAGCCATAATATCTCGTCTCTGATCTAACCCGATAGTGATTGCTATACTCTGTCGGCTTCCACAAGTAAAAATACCAACCGTCTGACTTGGCGCTCGTACGCTATGAGTCAGTCAGTGGTCGACTGCTACAAGGCTTCCTCGCTGGAACCGAGCAAATTCTGCAGTCAGCGTTTCTTTTGTCTCGCCCGGCGGAGCGCTCTTTGTTGCCGATGAAACTCAAGCTTCACACGTGTTCCGAGCCGAACTCTGCGGCCTTGGTCTTTATTTGGTTGTCATGCGGGGAATGGCGGTGTGATGTTGGTTGCTTTTGAAGTATCGGGTCCGCCAATTATTGGGCTACATACTACAAAGTATACCACATCGCGTAATGCAGTGTTTACGGATTAAATTCTGATTTTTAAAATGAAAGGATTTAAATGACGCGGTGAACTTTGTTTCAGCAAAGCCTATTGTGCAAAGTATGGCCTAAGTAAGCGAAAAAGCCTAAGCAACGCAATTGTGCCAAACTTTGCGTGAAAATAAATGTCTTTAAAAATAACTGCTTTCCTTGTCATCGTACTACACGTTGTAAAACTTGATGACAATGCATAAAGTCACAAGCGTCGCATGAACAATCTGTTAGCGGTTCTCAAATATCAATTTTAGAGCTAAATTTGTCTCTGCACCTTCAATATTAGTCGGAGAATAATTTTTTTTACATTATAATATGCCGTTTTTCACATCGTTTAAGTAATTCGATTGAGTAAAATCCGAAAGCTGGGCATATTTTATTGTTTGATTTGTACAGCTGTTTATTTCAAATTTAACGCAACATATAGGAAATAAAATGTAGGATATGCGCAGAAAACATGTATACCTACTAAAGGAAGATGTGCCGATGTCAAATTAAAGTTTTCATGAAATACACCCTGTCTGAAATTCGACAATAATTTAGCAATATTGTCGTGTGCCGCCACAGAATCACGAGGAGCTACAGTTGACCAACACAAGTCTGCGTCAGGAGATCCAACAGTTGGTGAACGAGAAGAAAGCTCTGTCCACCGCCTTCACTGAGCATCTTCACTGCTGCGTCCACCCGGACCTCTCCAATCCCTTCCAGGTCTCACTCCAGCTTCCGCTTGATGACCCAAACACACTCCAGTCCTATCCCTATCCGGATACAGGACTGCATTTACTTCCGGGTTCAACAGATCAAAGTACAGCCTTGGATAGCGATGGAATAGTCGCTCACTATGATGTATCTTTTCCTGCAGAGTTTGCTGAGTCGGAACAACTTTCAAATCTAGATTTGCCGTCTGCTAGTTTAGCTTATGAAAATTCGGTCTGTGATATCCTGACGTCAACAGATGTAGCAGTTTCCTATCCTGCATTTTCCAGTAGCGGTGGGGTGGAAAACTTTTCAGAATTAACAGACTTGGATGCGTCCACTTCTGCCTGCAGACCATCTAGCAGTATTAATACAGTTAACTTTGCCTTATCCTCCTCGATACCGTGCAGTTCTACTGCGGGTCATAGCAGCATCCCTGCTATGGACTTTGACCCGTCAAACGCTTTTGACATTTATGACCCTTCGATGAATCCAGTGTTACCATTTAGCCCAAACGTCACGATACCCACACGTTTATCAGCGCAAGAATTGAACTTTCTAGAATCTACCGAGGCAGCTAGCGTCCCGTCGGCTTCACAGTTAATTCAGCAGGAGCTTGAAGGCTTTAGTTCATCCAGTGATACCACCGTCAGGTTTCCATCCACCGCCTTTGTATTCTCAGATGTGAGGGATTCCTTGGTTGCTTCATCTGACGTCATCACGTCAACGGCACACATCGAACCCGCTTTCTATCTGCTGCCTGATTTTGATCTCGCTTCAGCGGACAACGACCAAACAACAAGGCAACGATCAGACGACGAGGCAAACAGTTAATGACTGCGGAGCTGTATGCGATTAATCCATACAGAGATCAATATAAACGTTTCTCACACATCCATCCGTCAGTACAATATAGCATCTTCATATGTTATTCGATTTGCATACATATTCCATCGGTTTACGGTTCAATATCACCAGGCGCAGTAATATCTGCAGTGCGCGCTCTAAGTGACCTGTCTGCATCCTGGTATGATTTACGCAGTTGTATGTGTAGGATAACCTATACTCGACTCATATTGGACCTCCAAACCAATAAATTCTAGTCGTATGAGGGAGGGGCAGCATTTGGGGTCGCAGACGCTTCGTCTAGGAGCGCAGCTGCCCCTCCCCCCCCACGCCTTTCCTTGATGGTTGCGCCACTGCTAGTCGTTCCTTGAGATTGTAGAATGGAACATTCTTTAGGAAGATCTCTGACCAATAACCCAAATGGCAGTGTCATCCACACGCATGACGATGGTTAGATTTGTTGTAGTCGTATGTCAGGATTTGACGCCAGTTTTACACAACGTCATGACGGCAGGCCGTTGTTTATTTGTTTATTGTGATCCCAACTCTGTCTCCAATGCCTGTTGTTCTATTTTTAGACTTCCTTTTATAACCAGCTTGTATCGTAATGAATCGGTTTCTTTTAAACGAATATTGTTAACAGTATCTAAAGTCCTACATGACATTTGACTCACCAGCCACGTCAATGACGCCATCATTATATGCTACTGCCTAAAATGACTGGGTCTGTGATGCTAACTTTCAGGTTTTAAGTCAAAATAATTATTCAATTCTGCAGTTTAATTCTCTAAACTTGAGAACTTGAAAAATTGGTTTAACATTAGCGTATGTTTTTTATATATAAACAAATATTAGCCTTTGTTTGAATATTACAGTATAGGCGCCGTACTGTAAATTGGTTATGGATGTCAAGGCTCAAGCTGTATGCCTATGAATAATTTTTGTGGCCCAACTTGTTTAGTATATGCTATGCAGCTTTTTGCGGTTATTCGTTTATTTCCTAACTCATATCGAGAGCTGCTCATGATGCGAGATATGATAGGCCAATTGTTTGTTATCGGTGAGACTACTATGTTAGTTTGAACTTGAACGATAAGAGTAATTATTAGTAATTTGTTGATTTTGTATTCTGTCTGCTTTGATGTCGTTATTGAATCTAAGAGGCGTGCACATATTATTTAAGAAGTAACAGAAGCGCTTAAAATAAGCTCTGGACAATAAAATTTTTTTAGAATTTACCCTAAATTAGAACCTAAACCCAATACAACTTTTTGTAGATTTATTACTAATCAATATTTCAAGATTATTCTCAATGTCATGTCTTAAGTTTCATTACATATTGAACAAAAATATACAATTTTAGAAACTCTTTGGATTTTTAGATGAACAGTCAAAGTAGGCTTGTATTATCTTCAGCCCTTGTACATAATAGGGTAAGCCTCGATTCTAATGGGGTCTAGGGGTAGGACCCTCTAATATTTTAAATGATTGATTTAACCAGCTTAGATTAATTTTTGTGCTTGTCACCAAACTTCATTATAGGGATGCCACTCTTCAATGTTTTTAGTTTTTATGGACCTCTCCCAAATATTCTGGCCCCGTCAATGCAGAGGACAAAGCGACGCCTATCATGCTTGTTGACAAGCTCTAGTAGGGCCTACAATTACTATGACGGCGTCAAGTCGATTTGAGAAAGGATAGACTACACAGTTGTACTTTCATTCGCTAGAGGCTCAAATGCTCTCCATGTTCTGTTTCTTCGCGTTCGCGCGCGCTCGGTAGACGGCGAAATAATGATATCATCGTTGAAAAAGTTGAACAAGAATGGGCGCCTCTGCCGAACTACCACAACGGATGAAAAATACCCTACAGTGTTAATATGACAAGGTGGGGAGCAGAGGGTGTCAATATCAATGAAGAGGGTGCCAATATGCATTTTGTCAGAAGAATCGGCTTTCACAGCGTGATTGTTTTCGCACTATAGATCAGCTAGTGTAGATCCTGGAAAGGCTACCCCTAGATATTAATTTGCTGTTAGACTGCCTACAGTGGCGTAATAAAACTTGTCGGTGAAATTGTTCACCTGCTAATGCTTGCAGGTGACAAAATTCACCTGCAAACGCTGGTAGTCATAATTATTGCTGCGCAAGGGTGTTACACGGCGATGGATCGTGGAATATAATATAATACAGACAGATAATATAATACAGACAGATAATATAATACAGACAGATAATATGATACAGACAGATAATATAATACAGACAGATAATATGATACAGACAGATAATATAATACAGACAGATCATATAATACAGACAGATAATATAATACAGACAGATAATATAATACAGACAGATAATATAATACAGACAGATAATATCGCAGATAGTCGCAGACGCATTAACGCTGAATAAACAATACTATTTTAGAGTCGCCTCGACCCATAAATAAACACGCGTCTATCATATACATGCATTATGAGCACAGCCGGGCGGAGTTTTTGAACATTTATTTTCAATGGAAGGCTGGCGATTTTGACTTGCAAGACTTCGGTTAAATGCTATAACTGAAATAAAACCAATCAATCAATCAATTAAACTCGCGTTAGCCGCATAATTCCACGTTATGTCACACTTCAGCATAGACGTAGCAGTTAACTCGATCGCTCTTGTGACTTTGTGTGAGTGATGCATCATAAGCCTACGCAAACTTGAATTGATCATTAATGCCTATACAACGCCACATAGGGAGTATTACAGTTAGATGGTACCCTCACCCCCCCCCCTCTCCTCCTTCCATGGCAGTAGACTGGAGGGGACGGGGGGTTATGGAGATTGGAATCATCCTCTTTTTACACATTTGCCTTTTTGAAGTCCAAAACCCTCCGAAATTTTGTGTAAGTGTTCCAAATCTGTGACAATAAATACCTAGGACTGTAAATTTTGCGTCAAAAATGACAAGCACTGTCAGCACCCCTCCCCCCTCCTTCCCTCTCCCCTCTCCGCTCATTATTTCAGTTGACGATTCGAAACTCGATACCCCCCCCCCCCTCTTTCCCCAGAAATTAAGTTCACCCTATACACGACCCACCCTCCTTTCCCCGTGCAAGCCCGGGAACAAAGTATTGGCTTGCAGCCCAGACCTCCCCGGGCGAGTCGTAAAAGGCGACTAAAGAAGGGGGAGCGGTTTGTGGAGGCCCTCTTACACAAACCGGGCAGTAATAGTCTTTGTTACTCAAACACCGTCCCTAAAATTCAACCCCACCATCACCACCACCACCCTCCTTCCACACCGTGCCTTTGCGTGTAACATTGGCGATTAATAGCGTCCGAATGGGGCGCGAACGCGCCGCGTGTGGCTGGCGTCGAGCGTCCTTGAGTGGTAGATTTATAGACAGCGTTTACGAGCAGCGACCCGTGCAGAGCGAGCGAGCGGGCTCGAGCGAGAAGGTCCTCAAGTCAGCTCGAGGACTCTTGAGTCTCAGCGTCGAGGGATGTGGAGACGTCATCGTATAGCTGTGGCTCCAGCCTCCGCGTGACGGAACGATTTCGGGGTTCGAGACTGTGGTGGGACACCGGAAAAACGTTATCGCCCACGTATTCCGTCAATAACGGCCCACGTGTGCCCCGCGTATAACGGCCGACGTTAGTCGTTTTCAGCGCGTCTTCGGGAGGTTCCAAAACTTTGAATCAAATTGACTACTTCTTATATTTTGTAGTTGGTGAAATTTTGACTCGGCGAGCAAATGATCCGCATTTATTGGTACGTTGGGGTCTGTGTTGTTTGTCGGGCTGGGTATGCATGCCATCTATACATGTACAGTCAGTTTGACTGTTTTGCACTCGTAGCTAATTGCATTTTATACTTTTATTTCCTTTGTTTTGATTGTCTGTCTTTCTGACGAAATAAAGATTTATATAATGATATGTATTATGCATTCAACTTTGGCTTCTTGGCTATCTTCTTCAAGTTTTTGTCATCGACTGCGCTTCGCTTTGTGCATTATGTGCAAGACGTAGGCACACTGCATCGCAAAGGACAAAACGAACTTGGTGGTTTCGTGAGTTTAAAGATCGTGCGCAGTAATAAAGATTATTACAGTTCAAATTTTCGTGTGCATGCGATATTAGGCTATTTTGTGTCAATGTGCATTGAAGCGGCGCATTGACGATTCGCGTGAGTATTACAACAAATCGAGCAGTTTCACGATCGTGTCTCTTTGTGCACGGCGCGTTTAGCCTATAGTGTTTAGCCTATAGTGTTTAGCCTATAGTGTTTAGCTTATAGTGTTTAGCTTATTGTGTTTAGCTTATAGTGTTTAGCTTATAGTGTTTAGCTTATAGTGTTTAGCCTATAGTGTTTAGCTTATAGTGTTTAGCTTATAGTGTTTAGCCTATAGTTTTTAGCTTATAGTGTTTAGCCTATAGTGTTTAGCTTATAGTGTTTAGCTTATTGTGTTTAGCCTATAGTGTTTAGCTTATAGTGTTTAGCCTATAGTGTTTAGCCTATAGTTTTTAGCTTATAGTGTTTAGCCTATAGTGTTTAGCTTATAGTGTTTAGCTTATAGTGTTTAGCTTATAGTGTTTAGCCTATAGTGTTTAGCTTATTGTGTTTAGCTTATAGTGTTTAGCTTATAGTGTTTAGCTTATAGTGTTTAGCCTATAGTGTTTAGCTTATAGTGTTTAGCCTATAGTGTTTAGCTTATAGTGTTTAGCCTATAGTG
>JAQIWG010007525.1:0-12238 GCA_034695025.1 Chamaedrilus cognettii
TAGTGTCTAACTCACCATAGTGTCTAACTCACCATAGTGTCTAACTCACCATAGTGTTTAACAACCGATGTGCAAACTTATTTTCCGATGGGCCACTTTGCACCAGATATATGGATGTATGTGTGTATATTGCACCTGTAACGCACCAAAAATATGTCATGCAAACGGAGATGGAAAAACACCATTGGCTTGAATCGTAGGTGAGGGAGAAGTGCAGCAGACTACATAAGAAGTGGAGCAGGCTACAGATATATTAAGCCAGATAAAGGACCACAAAAATCACAGCGCATATGATTCAGCTGTATTGTGTAGAAATAAGTCCTAAGTGCTCAGACGCACGAAATAAATTGCCGATTGTCTGCTAGCCTTGTAGGTATACACTGCTAGCGTGTTCCTACATGTATAAAAAGTGAGCAGCGTACCAGCTAAATAGTATCGATAGCGCTCAGTTTCAGGTCATTCAATATTGTCTTTTTGCAGCGTGCATTGCAGTGTTAAGCCGCTTTACTTTGCCTCTGTATCTTTATTTTTTCTCTGTCTCTTGTGTGCTGCCGCGTGGCAGGTCCCTGTCATCCAACTTTTCTACTCCGATCGTTCCTTGGCCCTTCTCTTCATCACTCCATGCGTTTCCCTATCAATTAGTTCGTCATCGTTCCTGTTCAGTTCCGGGCCAGTGGAGTGCGTGGAGTGCGTGGGGTCAGTGCAGCGTGACGTGTGGCAAGGGCGTGCGCACCCACAACCGCACGTGCAACATGACGTCATACGGCGCGGGCAACACCCTGCCCTGTCAGCCGAGCGGGGCGAGCATGGAGTCCAAGGCCTGCAACCTCAACGCATGCCTCCCGACCGGTATGCTCCAATGACTTTCTGTTTTCTACTTTTTGACCCCTCCTGGTCACCAGCTCCGTACGGTTGCTAACGATTAAACCATGTACAAACAACATACCCCCTGAATAATTGAACACCACTCGTGAAATAAATTTATGCAACAAACATTGGGACTGCGGCTGTGTGTGTGCGTGTCGTACAGCGCAGAGCTGTGGCGAGCTGTACGTGCGTGGGTTGGAGGACAATGCCTACTGCACGATAGACGCAGACGGAGCGAGCGGGCCTCAGGCCCCCTTCAACGTTTTTTGTCAGCGCAACGGAACCATAGTGACGACTAGCGTGCGTGAGTAAACTACGGCTAACTCAATAACTCACTAACGAATCGGTAAAACTTGCAAAAATTGCATACGTAAAAGTAAGGCTGCAGAAGCCATGATGTCATGGGCAGTCGTCAAAACGTGAAAATTAAGTGCAGCTAAATTTCTAAATGCAAAAGCGCAGAAATAACATGTGGCAAAAATTTCATGCGTTGCAGTTAAATTAATATCCCGTTTTTCATATCTGGGGTAGCAGCAAAAAAAATTCTCCGCTTACAATAATGGTCAGTTATATTTGTAGCAGCAATGCCAGATTGTAGCTGCTGCTGCACACGTTGCTGCTGCTGCTGCTGCTTGCAGACAACTTGTTTGAAACCCCAGTGAACGTCTCCTCCCTGCCCACGATCTCCCTCACGCTGCGCTACGCCCCCGTCCAGTACGTCGACAAGACAGGGTCGTCCATCCTCATCGACCAGCTCCTGCCCCTCGTGGACGGGTCTGCCTCCTGCTCTCAGTTCATCTCCCTCGGCTGTCTCCTCTACCCCTTCAACGCGCCCTCCACCAACAAGGCTACCAAGTAAGTCCTCTACCCCTCAACGCGCAAGTTTCTATCGCGCCTTTTCAAAATCCTTCAATTTGTACAATTATGCCCCCTTTTTTACTTTCATTCTAAGTCATGTTGGCTTAGAATCTACAATAAATATCCATCCCAGGTCGGCTTGCTCAAGTGTCCTCTCCATATTTGAATGTCATCACCAATTCAGCTACAACTAGCATGCATAGTCTACGGGCCAGTTGTTAAATCAAGAGTTGTTTGAATCATCTTAGATCTAATTTAGAACAATCAATCCAAGCTGAAATTAGATCTGAGATCTAATTTATACTATCTGATTGGAACGTAAAGTCATTTTATACTCTGCATCTATTTCCAAACAATAACTCTTGAATGAGCCACTCGCTCAAATTGTGTAAATGTCGTACAGCTCGAGGCGCCTCGCCTACTGGGGTAACCGGTTTGATGAGGCGATGGGGTACTGGGGTGGCGCGACCCCCGTTGTCTTCGACTCGACGGACACCGTCATGTGTGCGTGCGGGGAGACGCACTCGTGTGGCGCCGCCCTGGCGAACTGCTACTGCGACCAGGACGACGCCACCTGGCGAATGGACAGCGGGCTGCTGAGTAATGACCTTGACCTGCCTGTCAAGAGCTTCCAGACCGTCGTCACTAGTGAGTGTTGTAACAACGTATTTCAAACTGCCTTCATAATATTATCTGGTCCACCATTACATGTAAGCTGCATCATTTTTCATGTAGGACAATATAAAAAGGAACACAAATTATTGAAAAGTGTTAGGTGATATCACTGGTAAGCTCAATTTTAAATGCGTTATAATTTGGCGAATTTTTCAGTTTGGCTTTTTGTAATCATTTCCTAACATCATTTCATATATTCCTTCCATTTTTGGGTTCAGTACCATCATAATTTATTGTTGAGACCAGTTACGAAGTGAGCTTTCAGCTCGCTGAAACTAGTGCATTAAACAATTGACTGACTAACTACAATCATGTCATCTCTTTGTCGTCTTTGTTCAAAAGTCAGTGTAATTCTTATTAACTGCTTCGATTCATTACACCAACATTGTTTGTGTTGTTTTAGTTTTAAACTGGCTGACATTAAACAGAACAGCGTTCAGTTTAATGTCCGTTTCAGGCGGGGGCGGGCCACAGGGAGTGCTTCAGCTCGGCCAGCTCGTCTGTGTCAACAACTGACGTCACGGCTTGTTTCGGTTCTTGATCCCTCGCACCAATCACGGGCGCCGCCTGCACTGCTCCTGACACTCGCTGCGTCAACGCTGTACATCAACGAACTTATCACCATTAAGGGGAACTTTTGTTTTATTATCCACGCTCTCTCTGTTGTTGTGATTTAATCATACCGAGAGAGACACCCTGTGAGATTGACGAAAAATGTCAAGCTGCATAACTGCAATTTTACTAGAATATACACCTAGAATAATAATGTAACTAGTATATACAAAGAATAATATACCTACAATAATGATATAACTAGATTAGGCCATATACATACTGTAGAAAATGAAATTTCTGCATGCTATTTTCACAGTTTTGCCTCTCAGAAATTTAGCTGCACTTAATTTTCACATTTCTGAGGACCGCCCATTTTACGCGTAAAGCTTCTGCAGCTTTATTTTGGATGTAATTTTCCATGTCATTTACTCAAGTTTGACCGATTCACGAAATTTGCAAAAATTTCGTGTAGGCAAATTACATGTAGGCTATGCTAAATTTGTACGTTTTACAGTAATCTCGAATAGTACGTTTCCAAAAGCCATAAAATGATTAGAAGGCCTTAAAGGAAAAAGTTAAAAGCGTGTTTGCAAATATTACTTATTGCTGTAAGCTTATCAATCACGGGTATAGTCAATGAAAATAAATGGAAGCATGGGGTCACATTCCCCGCAGTTGATTTTTGCATCAAAATGATTTCTTTAAAGAAACACTTCTAGCCTCGGAACGTAAATCTTGTCTTTGATTTCTTAGTTTTCTTTAGTCTTTTTCAAATTTCATCGTTCTACTGTCAGAGAGCTGTAAAGACGGCTTTTGGAACTTATTTGAATCCGCTTTTAAATGAAAAACTCACGATTGTTCACTATTAGATCTACTAGTATTCTTTACTGTTTACCTTGTATTAATCATAATGTATTTCAATTATAATTAAGCGCTTAGAAAGAAGACACGTTATAAGCATACTTGTATATTTTGTGAACACATAGTGGTATCAGATCCAAGTGAACACAAAACTTAACTGATACAGTACAATGAAGAACAATGAAACAACTCATAACGAGACCAAAATGATATCGGCAGCTTTAAAACACACGACGTACAAAATAGAACAATTCAAATACTGATCCGGTCTCAAATCTCGTGATCATTTATCGGTAACGGACCACGCTATTTAATTTTAATTATTCCATAATTCGAATATCAATTATTACAGTTTAATACAATCAATACAACAAATACGGTTTGAAGCTTAAATTATTGGTTGAATACGGAGCACTATGATTTCATTTTCAAATTGTTAAATCGCAATTAACTCGAGTTCCTGATCCAAATCGAAATTAAAACAGCGACTTCCCTCGGATCAAATCACAAGTTTGCTGCTATAAATAATACAACATCGACAATCATCATAAAACATCAAATCACAATGATATACATTTAGTGAACACAATACTCCATAATACTCGTCTGAGTCCAGTCATATTATGCAGCGATATTATGTAGCGCTTGAATAAAAACATTACCGCCAAAAACTACGAGCTGTCATGACAAGCTGAGAACTAGATGGTAGATACAGACTTGTGTCGCGGATCCAACTGATCGTGCAAGATATGGAACAAAAAATGACACTTCAATCCAACCATGACATCGCTCAAATCCAAACATTATATCGCTAGAGGTACAAGAGTACGAGAGAGAGGTACATCACAAACCCAAGACTGTCGTGGCTGACCTCTCATGCCCATGAAGCTAAAAAAAATTGATATTACAATGGCGCCTAAATATTGCGACAATCCTAACAACATATAAGTATGTTAATCATGAAATGAGGCTATCTCCCCTACAAACAGTGATATCGCGAGTAACAATGATATTTGAAACAAAACTCAATCATGGCATAATAATAATAATAGTGGGCTTAGAGTCCGTTTCGGCGTCTAGTGACGTCATCGGAGACCTCCCTTCACCGTGGGCATCGATCAAGCGATTGACAAAAACCCAGGACGATGGGGTGAGAAAGGGTGCTGGATAGCAGGGTCAGATTTTTCCGCGTGTCCGTCCGGGAAAAATCAATTTACGGTGGGAAAGAATGCGTTTGATGCGCATGATTTAGCATTGATGAGCCTGCAGTGGCACAAGGATTTCAGCAAGAATGCAAAAAAGCAACAAAAATACTATGAAAACGTTATGAAAACGGTGTGTATAATAATGTTGGCTCATTGTGCAGTTCATTGCATTACGTATTTCAGATGACTAGCTGTTCTTATTGAACAAGCGTTCTCACAACTCAACACAAGTAAATACGTCAATGGATTCACTGTCCACTGAATACAGCAGCTGCTATATATGAATAAATGCAACAATGAGCGACTCAGTGACCAGTTCAATAAATCAGCATCAAACTAATTCATAACACAAACACAACACAGCAACTATATTTATCCATAGATTAAGAACCAGTTGCTCAATCGAGTGCTATTTAATTGATCTCAGATCTAAATGAGATCCGCAAATTATAGCGTGTTTGTGCAAATCAGATCTTAAATATAATTTACGCGATCTGATTGGATTGTGATTCATATCGTGTCATTTTTCTTCTGTGACTATTTCAAAACAAATAGCACCCGTTAGAATAGCTGGCCCATACTGTACATTAGCCTGATGGGGCCAAACCTTCAGTCCGCAAATATCCCCTGCTTAATACTAAAGTCGAATTCATAATTACAATAACAGCGACTGAAACACCGGGCCTTGACCCAGCCCTAACCCTAACCCTTCTCGCAGGGTTAAGTTTAGGAGGCGCAGTACGCCTAAAACAGGGGGTTTTTAGAAACTGCACGCCAAATTTGAAAAGGGCAGGCGTCAGGCTATGCCTGAAAATGAGTGAACAAGGCATAGGGCTACGCATTTTTTGATATGAGGCAGCGTAGCAATTTCCTGTGTAGGCTATAAATAAAATCTACAATGGCTGGTAAGAACGACTCGGAAAATTTCTGTCCCTCCCCCTATCGAGAGATCTCATCGCGTTTGTAGGCTACGCCTATTTTCTAAGGCCCACGGGTAAGACGACGCCTATTTATATGAGGCATGGGGCTACTCCGCTTTCCTGAGGGCTAAACCAAACATTCCTCGCCCAATGCTAGACCCTATCTCCCAGCGCTGCGTTGCCTGCGTGCGTGGTCCCAGGCTATAACCGCATAGAGACACACAAAGAGCGCCCCAAGGTTGAGCAGGGTCACATAGGGCCCCTCGCGCGCCCTGTCGTACGTCCTGAAGTGTGTGGGGGGCGGGGGGAGCGCTACGAGGAGGTGGGTGTAGAGGGGTAAGTGCTCCACCCCCCTCAGGGTGTAGTTGAGGGTAGTGAGGCCGTCACCGAGGTAGTGGGCCTTGCGCGCGAAATGGCCGATGCTCCTGCACAGCACAGCAGCCTTTAGCAAGGAGATAAATCTAACATTTTATTTTTAAATGTTATTATTTTTTCATTTAGGAAGTGCGCATAGCACAGGAGGGCTATACACAGTCCGGTTCTGTGCAAAGGAGCCCGCACAGAACTGTCACCCTGCTCTAGTCACCTTTAACAACTCGCCCGGGGAGTTCCGGGCTGCAAGCCAATTCTTAGTTCCCTGGCCCGCACGGGCAAATCCAAAACTGCCTTCTACGTCTTGCTGCCAGAGAGTATTAAAATCATTAACCGATTACTTTAAAATATGAATTTTGTGCGCGTGTCATTTTAACTAATAAAGCATATTCTTAAAAGTTAAGTGGAGCGAAATATTCAGAAGGCAAAACAGCGAAGCAAACATGAAGCAAAAATTTAATGTTTTACTAATATCCAGCTACTCGAGAGCTATTTGAATGATCGTGGGTCAATATCTCAGCAACCAATGACACAGTGTAAAATAGATGTTTGATCTATTTATCACTGCGCTGACTGGTCGGATAACGTAATGATCTTGAGACTATCTTCAAATCTCTATAAAGCAACTACTTGCAAGAGTCACATCAAATGAAAAGCTAGCGTAAATAAGTATCATGATTTCATTCACTGAGAACAAAAACTGTCATTGATGATCTGTACAAACCATCGTTAAAAATCTAGTTTTCAAAAATTATTCAAACTTCTGAATATTTGCAAGAATAAAATGTCAAATTTAGAAGATGTTAAACAGCCATAACCAGGCTATCGATATAGCCATGACGAAAATCAGAAAAGTTTTCTTAAAACAAGAAGCGCTTCTCGATTCATGAATGGCATAAAAAACGATGCTATCGAGAAAAATCAATTTGAAGCAACTGACGCGTGTGCGTTGCGAGGATTTCGCTGGTCGCCTTGGTGATCTATCATATGATAGCGCGCCACACAGCGCGGGAATCTGGTCACACTAAGGCCTCTGGCACGCACACTGCACACACAACGAGATAATCTGATCACACTGAGGCCTCTAACACGCACAATGCACACAGCAAGGATGTCTGGTCTCTGGCACGCACACTAAAAATAATAATAATAATAATAATAATGTCCAAGGCGATTTCGTACAGCGCCATTACGAGTCCAGGGACTAATCTGGGGCGCTTTACAATTAAATACCATCAAATAACGTCAAATACACCACACAGCAGCAAACGTCACGGATACGACTGCGAAAACAGTTCAGTCTTCAGCTTAGTCTTGATGGTTCCCAGAGCAGGCGCCAGTCAAGTCTCCAGCGACAAAGAGTTCGAGGCGCAGGGCCCGGCGTACGAGAGGCAAGCACAAACACTACAACAACATACATTCTATTGATATCACATAAATGCAATAAGCAAAGCAGCGTCGTATCAATAATATCAAGATATAGCAGACAGACCGTTCGTGCATGTCATCGTCCTCCCCCCCCCACCCGTAGAAACTGTTGGAGAACCCGTTGACCCCCTCAAACTGTTCCTCGGTGAAGGCCGTTACCCCCCCAAATATATCCGTGTAGATCAGTCTGAAAACCATGCCAATAACCACACTAATAACCATGCGAATAGCCACACTAATAACCATGCGAATAACCATGCAATTAACCACACCAATCACCATCAAAAACCATTTCAATAGTTACACCACAGCAGCACACTGGGGCTACTTTTGCGCCAAACAAGCGAGGAAATTGATATAAATTGCTCAAACTTGGAAGCAATCTCTGTCATCAACTCTGATAACGTTATTCAATCTTAATGAAAACATCGAGGTCTTACTAATATCAGCATGTACCACACGCTGTAGCACCAGTGCAACAAACCAGTGAAACGCACGAATGCAATGAGTACTAACCGCCTTACATTCGTCTACTATGTAAATGTCCATGTATTCGCATAAGTTTAGACACGTGCGCCCTTGTGAGGACTGCAGGAGCTAGGCTTTATAATTATTAAATAATTATCTGGCACGGGGTTGGCAGCGAGCGACACTTGTGTGTTTAAATGACAGCGTTGCTAAAGGGCCTGTAACGCATGGTTTCATTGTTGCCGGCGCGGGGCTTGAACCCTGGTCCTCTAAACTCAAACTCCGATGCCTTAACAACTACACCACAGTGCCTCGCTACATGGATACATGAATACATATATACATTGATACATGAATACATAAATACACGGATACATGAATACATGGATACATGAATACATGAATACAATGAGTCAGCAGAGGAATGAATGCACTGTGACTCACTTGTATCGGTACTGCGCCAGGTGAGAGCCGACGTGACGAGGGTCGGACCGGGCACAGGTGTAAAAGTTACGGTCATCCTCGGGGATCATGTCAACGTCATGGAACAAGTAGCAGTCAAACTGAGCGTAGCGACGCGCCTCAGTGAACCCGGCGTTCATGAGCATCGCCTTGTTAAACAGCTCCGGGGCGGTCTGTAGACAAGCAGTGCACCAGTTTGTACAACAAGGCAGAGCAACAGTCTACAGACCCAACAGAGCGCCAGTTAAATGCAAGTGCAGCCAACCAATTTATAATAATTACATTAAATATCAACTGTAGCAAGTTGTTAATGTAATAGACACTAATAATATAAATTAAACAATATTTTATTCAAGTGCAAGGCAAAAACCAATGGAAAAGCTTGACAGAGAAGGACAAGAACGCTAATGCATTAAACATAAGGATGCGACGGATAGGTCAAAGTGAAGGGCGGGTGTCCATGGCTAGGCAAGTGGGGAATGCGGCCACAAAATACGTGTGTGCGCGCGTGTAATGCAAAAACTACACATTCAGCATACAGCTGTCTGTCTGCATGCTGCAGTAGCAGTATCAGCAGCATCAGCAGCATCAGCAGCAGCAGCAGCAGCACCTGCTCCACTACAAAGACGGTGTAGTCGAGTTGCTGTCGCTGCAGCATGGGGTGCAGCACAGAGAGCAGGATGGCTAGATGCCCCTCCCTGTCCCTGTACGGCACTATCACCGCCACTCTCTGCCGCGCCCTGCACCCCCACGGGGACCATTGCCCCCCCGGCCCCACGCCCCCTGGCCTCCCTGAGGGTGTCAGGGGAAGGACACTTGGCGGCGGGGGGGCGAGGCTTGACAAGGAATCCATGCGACCAACTAAGAGCGTAACAGACAGAGTAGCATAACATTAAAGAAAAATCAAGCATGATCCTTCTCATTACTATACACACAGCATGAAAACTGAGCAAATTTTAAATCAGGTAAGTTGAAGGCAGCATCAAGTTGACACAAGTGAACTCTTTATTATTGAATTATTACAGCCAAAACTTTTTACATTAAACTCCAAAATGAAACAAACGATTTAGCTTATTCAGTTTCAAAATGCATACGCCCATCGTATTGAAACGTTACGTTAGTCTGATATTGTTTGATGTCGTGTCTCGTCGCTGGAATGTCGATGTCGTACTCTAGCATTGGCCTGCCGTATTTCGGTACACGTCGGCGCCAACCCTGTACCTTGGTGCACTTCGTGTAACTCTATGAACCTGAGGCTTAGGTGGTTTTCATTGAATAAACACTTTGCGAGGCCAGCAAATAGGGTTTCAATAATTGCTAGCGATTACACCAAATTAAATGACCACAATCATAGCCTATGGTTTAAATCATGTATCCAGCCATTTGAAAAAATTCACAAAATGCACATCATTTTCAATAGTCTAGATTCCAAATCGTAACTGGTATAAATATGAAACTGTATCCTTTAAGTGTCCTTCACCTAGAGTGGCGGGCACACAGTCGCATAGTTTAGTCTGTTCCCCTGCCCCTCCATCCACCGCTCCCCCCGCCGATCTCAGTTCCCGCTCGCAGTATGCAGTGTAGCCCGCTAGAAAGGCATCTACCTCCTCAGCGTCAAGGGCCCATTGGGCCTGCCACTGCGTCCACAGGGCCCCCAGCCAAGCCAGGGGCCCCACGCCCAGCGGAAATACACCATTTGCCTGAGTTTTACCGGGGCCTAAGACATCGGAATTAACATCTGTCTGTTCAGTGATCTTGGAATCGACTTGATGGTCTCCTGGCGCAGACTCAGCGAATCCTGACCCTGCGTGGAATCTCAAAGGTCGAGCGTTTAAACCTTTGAGCGTCAAAGGCTGAGCGTTCGTGGAGGACAAATTATTCTCAAAAATTGCACTCGTTTGCAGAGGCACCACACTCCATTGCTCTGAGGGATTCGCGTCCGACAACCCGGTACTCTGGAGTCCCAAGAGGTCGAAGTGAACGACAGTCAGGGGCAGGAGGGCAAGGAGGGAGGCGGTTATGGTGAAGAAACAGAGTCTAGTCAGACGACGACAGAGGCGCATTGTCATCGGGGGAATGGTTACTCATGATATCGTCATTCCACACGTCTGTTACACCCTTATTTACCTAATTGTTTGCCTATTAGGTTATTTATTTTTTAATTATTACAGAAACAGAGAAAATCAAATACAAAACAATCTAAGGGCAGTCAGAGTAATTTGTACTAACCAATAAGAAGTCTTTATATAATTAGTTGCATCACACCCCGGCAAGAAGATAGGCCCAACAAAGTACGTTGAGCGGTTCCCAGGCGCTGACCTATGCACGGTTTTATCACTGAACCAATATGTTAAAAAAACATCACTAGATTCTGGGGGTCCCCCTTCACAATATATCACTAAACATGATATCACTAGATTACATTTTTGAAAAAATCTCAAGCTCTGCTATATCATTTGCCATTTACTTAAAGAATCCCAAGAAATCTCTTATTGCGCTGATTCAATTTCTCAAGCACTGAAGCAAGTATGTATCCATCCCAAAATCCAGTCATATGTGTACAAATTACATATCTTACATTATTTTCTCAATCATTTTTGTAATATGGGCTTATCCCTTAATCTAGTGATATAGATAACTAATTCACATTGAGGATATAATTAATGAATGTAGTACTGCGGTGTAGTAGCAGTGCTGTAGTACTTATCCCTTGTAGGACATTTGTAGTGCTTACCTAATTTTAAGTTTATTAGACTTTATTGTGTAATTAATCCAGATTTATTACAAACACAGTTTTTGATCGTTATTTCGCCTGTCTGATCGAGATGCGCCCGTGGATGATAAACGCCGTGCCGAAGGGTGCGTGAACTTACTCCTAGCCGACTATGTTAAAATGTTTATTCGCGTTACTAATAGAATTAAGGGAACCGAACACAATTTTTTGAAATCTGATTGCAGATTCAGATTCCCCGACCGCCTTTTATTATAAACTGACGATTATTTCGGAGAGAAGAGCATTCTACGATTTTATACCGATAATCTGCAGGATTACCAATTGCTGCCGAATGAATAGCAGGAGATGGCATCAGCACCAGCTGATAGCATCGAATGGCTAGGACGTTGACTAATCACGGATCTTAGGTCCATAGCTGCTTGTGATCACTGCGAGGTTCGACGCCCACATCATTCATAATTGTGCATTGGCGGGTGTTCACTTGTTGGAATAGTGCTTCTGTTGTAAGTCTACGAGTGAAAGTTATCGGCCGTCGTGAGAACACTGAGAGCTTCTACTGGGCTGCAGGCTTCAGAGGGCGTAGTTGATCCTGCGGGGGCGTATTTGACCCTGCGGAGGCGTGTTTGACCCGCCGAGGGGCGTGTTTAACTCTGCAGGGGCGTATACGTTTAACCCTGCGAGGGCGTGGGTGCGATGGAGGGATACAAAACGCCGCAGCTGGCTGAGCTGCTTCACCGCTTGCCGCATCTTGACTTTACCTTCAGTCGCATTGACTCCTCGTTTGCCATCGGAGATCAGCAGTACCGGGAGGTGAGCGGGGGGGGGGGGGGGGG
>JAQIWG010007526.1:0-12236 GCA_034695025.1 Chamaedrilus cognettii
CAGACCGGGTGAAGTGTGATCACTGCAGCCAGTGACAGACCGGGTGAAGTGTGATCACTGCAGCCAGTGACAGACCGAGTGAAGTATGATCACTGCAGCCAGTGACAGACCGGGTGAAGTTATCAATGCATTCATTCTGTGACTGGATGAAGGGGCCCAGTCACATCGGTTGTAAGAGCTGGGGTTAGGAGTGCTCGGGACCATGTTGCTTGTTTGACAGTTTGGATTCCTTGAATATGTCCAGCGATGACAGCACTGCTGAAATTTTCTCACTGAACTTGATTCACAGCGGCTGTGGTGTGTGCTTATGTGTCTGTGTGACGCTGTAATGCATTATTGACTCGTTAATGTGTCTGCGTGATGCTGTGATCCTGCCCCGTCGACTGTGTTAATGTGTCTCTGTGACCTGTGGTGCGCGGTTGACTGATGCAGCGGCTGGCAGAGTGCACCACTATCAAGGAAGACACGGAGCGTGATCTCTACTCCAAGGTAGTACTACGTTGTATAGCATTGTCTCTACTTTAAGCTAGTACTACGCAGTAGACTAGGATCTCTACTCCAAGGTATTACTACGCTGTTGAGTATGATCTTTAATTTGTTACTTTTGTGCTGAAATGAATCTCAGCTCTATCTGGTGTATATATTTCCCAGAGTGCGCTATCGCCATGAACTTAAAATTGCTGTACATTGTTATTGAATGATGTAAAGCAATGTTTCGGTGTATTTTATGTGTATTTTAATGACACTTGTAATATGTGTTTTTCTTAGGACTTGGCTCTCTTCATAGACTCATCCGTTTCAGATGCACTGAAGAAATATGGTTAGATCAAACAGACTTCTGTCAAGTATGCGATGTCAATAGTAATCTATTGACATCGCATACTTGACAGAACTGATTCAGTCTGTTTGATCTACACCGCCGTGTATTTGACAAAACTTGTTCAACTGTTGTTAGTTTGTCGTGATACTCAACGCCAAGAAGCGCAAACTGCGACAGTTGAAAGCAGAGTGTGAGCAGCACCTCGCTACCCTTCTTCTCACTTTTGTTTCTTAGCTCATATTTTGTATTCAAGTAAACTACTTTAAAACGTAGGCTTCATGGTTTAAGTGTCGTAGTGTATGATTGTGTTGATTTTTTTGTTAGTTCTACTTTATATTTGATCGTGATCACGCCCTCCTGTGCACTGACTGCACAGGGAGTATCGGGAGCTGAGAGGCCTTCAGGGGGAGAAATTGCGATTCAGCTGACACTTAATCAATTGGCCCAGTCACACGTAAATCTAGACCAAATTAGCGCCAGGCCTAGGAGACTACTAGGCATCAAACAAACCCTGGCTCTACCTTCCCAGCCACGTCAGGTTACCCCAGCTTTTTTATATTTCCCTCTCTAGATTTCTTTAAAGTTGATTGTATTTAATTTATGAACCATACATTTGAATGAACCATGTGCTTAGAACTGTTCCCCGAGTCGTCGATATATTGTATTATGTTTCACTGTCAGTGGAAGATCTTCAGAAAGGCAGTGCAGCACAAGCTCAGAAAGGTAGGCTGCCATTAGAGCCGCACTTTTAATATGGCTCTGCTAAAAAAATGTAATTATTTTCTGTGACACTAAGGGGAGTAATGCGCTGTAGTAAATTGTTGGATCCTGTTAGTGCCAAGAAGCGCTTTCGTTCAGAGTTTTGTCCACTCAGTTCTTGTTTACATGCTATGACCTTATAAAATTCTTTGTAGCGGTCTCGAATCTTAAATAGATGTGTGTAACTTTGGCTTAATTTTAGAAATATTTCGATATGCTTCCTGATTAGAGGTTATAAAAATTAAATGTTTGAATGTTCTTGGGCAGCGAGGACTGTCGCGTAGGTAGGGGATGGGGTGTAAGGACGCTGCTGGGTCTGAGTCTAGTGCAGCGAAGACTGTCACATAGGTGCAGGGATGGGGTGTAAGAACGCCACTGGGTCGGAGTCTAATCCGACCAGACAATCCTGCCCTGCATCAGCTGCAAGGCACAGGGTGACCAAGAACACTTCTGCACGTCACCGCCAGCACTCTGGCAGGTACTCTGGGCACACGCCTCTATCATTGTTTCATGAATGAGCCCTTCATGAGATGTGTATTGTGCTACAACTATTATTTGATTGTCTGACGTTTTTGTCTCTCATCTACTGTTGTGTTTTATTTGATCTTAGTTCTCTAATTTATTGTACTACTGATGTAATGCATTCAGATAAATGTGAAGTATTGCCATTTGCTATAGTGTATTTTTTATTGTATTGTGCATTATACAATTGTTAAATTGAATGGATCTACAATGATTGAAGCTGTTTATTGTTCTTTGAAAGCTGTATTGGAATCTCAACCCTTATTTATGTCTTGTTTTGGCTTTGACATAAAGATAAACCAGCTACGGGAGTTTTTGAAGAGGTGATTGATTGATGTTTGGCTTGTCCCCAGATCATCACTTCCCTTACATGACTCATAAGGATTGCTAAGTTCTGTTCTTTTGATTCTTGTTTGCAGCGACTACAACACAGAAGAAGAAGATGAGCCAAGGGCAAGATGGCCATGCTATTTCTTGCACATTTCTTTTAGTTTATGTTAATAAAATGATGATTTTCTCATTTATATTAATAGTAAATATTAAACTAATAGGCTATTAAATCACTGATGACAAAAATGCGAATCAATGCTCGCGATTAGCCCAGTAAGTAAAATGTGTTGCATTTTTTTTACTTTATAATATTGGTGTTTTTTATGTAGTCTGTCCTGTTTGGCAGATACTAAACGTTTCTGTGTCATGTTCTGTGGTAGGACGGCAGTCCGCCTCGACCTCAGGCTGCAGGGGGGACAGTGCCTCAGACGAGGGGCGGGGCCGCAGGTGACCCTGACCTCAGTCTCATCCTTGGTGACGAATCGGAGAGTGATGAGCAGCCTGTCGTCGTTACAAGGTAGGTGCTGCTTATCTGTAGTGCTCGCTGACTCACTGCTTGCAGATACTGTCTTCAGTTCTCACTCTCACTCTAACGATCAAATCTAATTGTGCTTAAAATAATAAACTTGTTGTCCTTAGTAATTGATTGCATTAAGATCTTATTTTTGTCTTGTCGTATGATAGCGCATTGGTTTTGCTGCATTGTAGTGAAGAAAAATGATGAATAAGGCTTGTCGAAGCTCGCTGCGTGTCGAGGAGTCTAGCGTGGATGCCTTGCTAAATCGCAAAGTCGCTGAGTCGCAGTTGCAAAGTCGCAGTCGTAAAAGTCGCTCAGTGCATTTTAACTAAAATATCCGACTAAGGGTTAAAGAAAATCCAAAAAATTTATATATAGGGTGAAACCTAGAATACCACGGTGAATGTACTCTGTGGTCCACCAACGAAGCATGTCATGTTGCGCCATACAACGCTTAAAAACATTGTTCGCTATACATCAAATGTATCAAGTAGTACGAGGCACAATGCTGCCTGTGCTCAAACTACTCCAGTAATGGCTTGAGAAGTATAGGCTGCATTGAGATTATGTGGTATTTAGAGGACCTTGTAGAGATGCGCGGTATTGAGTTGAAGCTGTTATTGTGGTGTGACAGGCAGAGGAAGGATGCGAGGAAGGCTCCCAAGCAGACACACAAGCCGGTCATACCGCTGGTGTCGAGGCCTCCCCCGCGGGAAGCACCCGCCAGCCAACCAAGGTTAGTCCCCCTCCCACACGAGGCAGCATAAATCTGTAGTCCACTCGCATAAAGGGGTCAACAGTAAATTATTGGTTCCATCATAGCAGAAGCTACGTTTTCTAATGTAGATGGTTTTCAAGTATGCAGTTTGACTTCAGACTGAGAACCATCCAGGTTTAGACTTAATTCTTTTGAACTGAATTTTTACGACGTATGACCTACCGAAGTCCGCTTGTTTTATTTGCCTCGTATGACGAGCATTCTGTAACGAAGTAGTGACGTTGTTAAGACTTTCGCTGGGCTATTTTCACCGAGACTGTATTGAAATATAACACGGCACATCTATAGAGCTATGAATAAACGATTGATGATGCATTCAGTGACATTGGCTATATATCTATTTATGTATCTGTAAATTCAGAATCAAATAGACAGCCCTAACCCTAATGCTGAATTCTTCTGTTGTAGGTCAGCATCTAAGGGGTCACTGAAGAAGTTGAGAACTGGAGCAAGCTCAAACTCGAGCAACATGGATGCCGACGATCTTTTGAACAATCTCGCCTGAGCAGTCTCAATCCTACTGTTAGCATTACATGGAACTGTTGCAGGCCGACTTGTAGTGTACAACAGATCTATTACCCGTTGCCCCCTTCATACTTTTTTCTTCTTTTGAAACCTCATATGCATTTTAGGATCGAATTAAAAGCAGTTGAAGGAATGATGGTTGATTGTAGTACTTGTTTAGTTCTTAGTGTTTAGTCCATACACTTTGTCAATGCCCTTAGACTGTAAGTTGAATTTGTGTAGCTATGTGGCTATTTGTGGCTATGGATTGTAATCCTAAATATTTTACATGGCATATTGTACTTTTTGCACTTTATATGATAAAAATTCAGTTTTTGTTGGTTACCTCTTACATTTTATTTAGTAATTTAATTACGAGGAAGTCGTTCAAATAATGCAAACAACTATTGCAAACTGCATCTAGAACAAAATGAAGCAAATCCTTATAATCTCTGTGTTGGAATGTAAACACTATTAGGCTACCGTACTTTCAGTCCGTATACAATACCGTGACATGACAACGTGAACCCACATGCGCATTAGTGGGTCGTAGTTATATTATATATTATATTATATATCATAGTTATATAGCTATTATGCAGCTCACAAAATGACTTATTCACAGCAATTCATTTCAAAGAGAAATCCAACTAACAAATGATAAACATATTGCACAGCAAGCAGCTACTCTAGTACATGAGTGTTGATGTCACATTTTACTGATCATTGCTATATTCTTCATGTTCTCAATGAGGCGACAGTAAGCAAAGGAACTGAGTACAGATTCACAGATCTATATCAATCCTGGTCATTTGAATAGTTAATACTGCATCTTCAAGCCCTGCACTCGAGTAGCGCACACATTACACTCGCAATCTGATAGACACCGCTACATTTGTGAAACGTCCAAAACTAAAGACATTGAAACAAAAACTTGTAGCGTCGCTTAGAATAAGATCAGATGACAGTGAGCGTGTGAAATAAGGCGAATCTCCATTGAGGTCACAGAAGCATCGCAGAAAGCGTTACAGAACTCGCGACAAGCACCATGCACGGCGTGCAGCACTAACGCACACCGATACACGTTCTTCACTGTCAGCCGCAAGTAACTGACTAGGGACTGAGTCTTACACGTGTACACAATAAACCTGTAGATGGAGAAACGAGTCGAAGCGATACGGGCGCCAAGGTGAATGTCAGATGAAAGAGAAACTGAATTGACAGCACACAGTACAGAGGAATGAGATCCAATTATATATCTTTTACAAATACACATATGTTACATCTTGAGGGGTAGTTAATAGACGTGCGCTGCGTGAAACGTAATAGAAGGAATGGAAGCTGTACCGTTTTGTCGGAATAAAGAAATAATTAAACGGCATACATGTACATCGAGAGCTAACAGAATCAAGAGATCAACAAAATGGACCTGACACAAGGCAGATAACGAGTTAAGTTCAGTTCTTACTTTAGCTGTTCAACGAAAACCTTATAAAATCACAATAAAAAAAACAGCATTCTCACAATTCTTTCGGTATATAATTGTTCCAGCAAAATGTTCAGCTAGAATACACGAGCTAACTAAGTGATCCCACAAACAAATGAGATTTTAAAATGAGGTTGCATGTTTTAGATCAACATTCAACACACACTGTAGCCTACACTGAAGTGGAACACTTTTCTTGACTAGACAGTAGATATACTTGACTAAAACTATGTCTTGACTAGACATATTGAACATAAGCAGAGTTGGTAAATAAAATAAATTCCATACCTTAAGAACTAGTCCCAGTTCGAAATGGCACACCTATCCAAGACACTATGATGAGACTATACAGTACATGGCTAGTAGAAACATCACAACTCTTTGCTGTTTGACCGGGGCCTCATTTACGTAGAATTTATCGTATGATTCTATTGCAACAAATTCCCTTCGCTAAACGCCTGACAGCATCATTCAGTTTGCGCACGACGCTGCGGCGTTCATATAACAAAACACTTAAAAGACACAAAAGATACTAAACTTCACATACTAGTATGTATTCATAAACTTCTTCAATTCAAATATCCCTAAGATGCCTTGTGAATGAGGCCTCAGATATTGCGTATATAATTAGGGAGGATGGATCACAAAATGCTTACATTATGGGAGTCGATTTTGCGTCAGTTATTGCGTACGTTATGATGGAGGGGCCCTAATGGAATACAGCGGAGACAGCAGCCAGCAGCACACAGCGGCAGTTCTAGGGGGGGCTTAGCGGGGCTAAGCCTCCCCTGTGAGGATTTCAAGCCTCCGCTGTTGGAATGAGCAAAGCCCATCTAAGTCCCAAAATAGAGGGCTTTTTTCTATGAAAAGCTAGGTATTTAACGTTTTGAACGTGAAAATTTTCTGCCCGCACGTGAGTTCTGTGCGGAGAGGAAAATGTGTTGAAGGTTGGGATTCCAACCCCCCCTGAGCCCCCCTGTTGTGGAAGGCTGGAACCGCTACTGGCAGCACACAGGGGTGGAGTGAGTGTGCAGCGGATGCAGGACTGCGAGTCAGTGAGGCAGACACACAACGCGCAGCACCAATAGGAGACAGCTGCACACCCATGCAGCCCTAACTCGGTCATGGTACCAATACATCCATCAATCACAAACCATCGGAGTATCCACGTGTCTAGGCAGCGCTTCAACAAATCATCCGCACTTCTAGCAGAACTAGCTACCAAACGAGGTCCACCAATCACAGGGCTCTCCTTCAGGGCTACTGTCCAATGACAAGCATTGAGAAGAAAGTGTCAGATGGCAGCAAGGCGTCATGACCGCCGTGAAATTAGGCGTCCTGCCCTCCATGAAACTTGAGCTTGGGTCGCGTGGCTGGGTCGACGGTCTGAGCAGAAATACAGAACATGCAAAGTTGTCGTTTGACTAAATGCCAAAGAATTTGCTGATAATAAATATAAGAGCTGCTGCCCCCTATCGTGCAAGAAGTGAATTACACACATTGAGTGCAATCTGCTGCTCGCGGTCGTCCTCCATCAGGTCCTGCTCCCAGTGCGGCTCTTCGTCAGTCGGGTCAAAGTTGTACAGTGGCATGAGATGATGACGAATCTTGTCGAGTCTGAGCCAACCACACATCCACACACACATCCACTCACACATGCACTCACGCATCCACACACGCATAAAAGCAGACATCAGGACTGTCGATCATGAAACTCGTCCAGCCTGCCAGTCACACAGTTGCACACACACACATATTATAAGTCATCAATGAGATCACACACCTTCCATTCAAAACAGCATCACAGACCAAACATCCATTAACACAATGTACAACAAATTAATTTATAAAAAACGATATTTATAATAATTATTCAATTATTATAAGTCTAACTAGAAGTAATACTCCCAGCAATTTTCAAATATAAACATGTAACTTCACTTTCCATACAGTAGTATTTCACAAAATTTCGTTTTGCAAAGTTTCTCATAGCAGATGAAGGTGAAACAAAAGATCAGACGTACTTGCTCCGCTTCAGCAGGTAAAGAACCTGAGAAACAACACACAACAATCTTGTTTCACTAAATATTAAAGTTTTTTACATTTTACTTCTCATCTATACTATTGTACAATACCATTTCAATCTGCAGAAGGCAGGCCTAACCGATCAGAATAAGAATCTTACCATATACAACTCAGCCACAATTAAGTCGTCCATAATTTAATTAAACTACCCCCTTTACTAAATAATTTTACCGCACGACGTCCCCCTCGCCCAAGATTCCATTCCGATGAGGGAGGTCACTCACGACGCAGACGAGGACAATGACGAGCACGACGACGCCGAGAGTGACGAGCAGGATCGTCACCAGGTGGGGCGACTCGCCCCCCGCGTCCTGCGACACCCACGTCAGCCCCCCGAACCTCAAATCACGCGTCGACGTGCGTCCGGCGCTGTGACCCGTCAGGGCAGGGGTGGACATCCAGCCCCCCACCACAGGGGGGCTCGTGAGGATGGCATAGGGGACTGACTCGTTGCTAGAGATGACGGATCGGTTGTCAAGTACCATGCTGGGGGGGATCTTCTTGCCGACGTGGTTGAGCAGTTGGACGAGCACGGAGGAACCTGTACCGGCACTGCTCGAGTTGCTCATCGCTGCTGTCCAACAATTAGCACTTACAGTGCTGGTTGGATGGTTGAATTTCTTGTTAGACGAATTTCTTGGTAACTAACTGCTGTTGATTTGAAAATTCCGAAAATCGATCTACCTAATCAAATTAATCGTTTTAATTACTTATTAATTAATATAATAGTTCTCAGTTCTTCCATTCCATTCGCAAGATGGAATGTAAAGCAGTGCTTCCATTCTTTTACGCAATAATCAGAGGCCTTTGTTTAGGCCTATCATATCGTCAATATTTTTGCAGGCTTAAGTACGAAGCCTCTTTGATGACACAGAACACAAAAACTTTTTTCTTATATGTAGAAAGTTTTATTCCTGGAGCTCAGACATCGCAGGCGACCTTGCTCCGGTACAGGCAGCAGCAGCTACGTATCATGGTATAGAATTCATTGTGTGCCATCAGTCGACAACAATCAATCCTAGTGTTGTCCCCCTCTTCCCCCCCCCCCCAAAAAATAGTGCTCAGCATGCATGGATGGGCAGTGTTCAATCGAACCAGTCTGGCCAACAATTTGAAAACACTTCTGACAATGCTATCAGCTTGTACTCACTAGTTTATAATTCGCGTTCCAGCACGGGCCGACTGCAGCATGCATGAGCTAGCGGCTTGTGATGTTATTTTACGAGCCGCCGAATCTTGACACAACCCTGATCCAGTGTAGATGCATTGGGACCGCGGCGCAAAAAGCAGCGCAGCCTCCCAAATCTAAGAATGAACGTTGTGACATGTGTATGCATATCTCCCTCCACTTATACCCATCATCCCCGGCGCGCTTCCCCTCCCCCCCCCCCCCCCTCCGCTCTCTCCACTTCCTCCCTCCTCCACGCCTTGGCCTCAGCGCACGCAGCAGCTGCGTGGCGCTGCAGCGAGGTCAGGCATGTCGGGCGCTCAATCACAACTGCTCATTTTCTCATCTTTCCCCTGCTGGCCGGGAGCAAAGAATTAGCTTGCAGCCCAGAGCTCCCCGGGCGAGTCGTAAAAGGCGATTAAAGAAGGGACAGCGGTTCTGCGCGGACTCCCTTGCATAGAACCGGACTGTACATAGTCTTTGTGCTACACACGGTTCCTAGACTACAAGTCTAGTACAAAAACAAACAAGTCTCATTTTCGGAACACTTATGCTAAGGTTTATTTATATCATATTAAATTGCTCCAAGATAATATCACAGTGTTGTTCCAATCTTCTTTGAAAGTTTCATTTAGCCCATTGTCACTCCATCTATCAGCCAGTTCTAGTTGTGGTTAAAGCTCTGCTTCGAAGGCACTGTCTCGATCGCCACTGCCCGCCGTAACAGGGTCTGCGGGTACTGGGTATAACGTAGGGGTAGAATAAATTTGTAGGGCTGCTGGAGCCATAATAGGCGGGCAACTTGACAGCCATTCAGTCAGCACGAGTTAATATCCTGTAGCTGTCATTAGTGTCCGCTGCTGCAACTGATGCTGCAACTGATGCTGCTGCTGCTGCTGCTGCGTTACAGGCATTTACATCAAGACTACGTCACGCAATTAATTATAGACCCTATGGCGAAGGCTACTATTGGCCATCAAGTACCCGCTTGCTTGTCTCGCTGTTTCTTTATTATAGTCTCAGCTTAGGCTCTAGCGTTGCCTATAGATAACGTCGAAACTTTTGTTGCGAACTTAACGGTATAGGTCATGATACATGATACGGTATAGGACCTATAGGTACATGTAGACCTGTAGATATATGAACTTGTGCGGTAGGCTAGCCTATATACAGTGCTAGTAGGCCCATAGATAGCTTATATGCGGGTATTGTTGATAGCCACTGAAAAATGTGCCAGTTTTCAAAAGTCTAAACCCCCGTGCCAGATAATTATTTATTTGGCTGGCGTCAGGAAGGGTCCGGCCGTAAAACTCAGCTTCAATAGCCGTACCATGGCGCAAACGTCTAAACTCTAAATCTGCGTGAAAGCATGAAACTAAACTTCACACAGGTTTAGTGGACAAAAAAGGCGGTTACCGTACTTTCGAGTTGTCAGCATAGCCTGGTAGGCCTTGAAAACATCTGGGACAAAATCGAATACGCGATGACATTATTGCATTTTGAGTGCGAATAGCCGACAACTGAACAGTACCATACGATGGTTGACTTAATTTTTTGAAGTTCATGAGTTGCAGTTGTCGAAAATCTTGTGGTTTGTTTCAGCGCATACTATGTTGGAGTAGCGGAGTTACCCGCATGGGGCAACTTGCGCAATTGCTTGCGTCGGGTCGTTGGACGAGTAGTGAGAGACTCGGAGCAGCGGTCGGGCCGCGGGCTGCTCACTGCGTCAGTGTTGCCGTTCCTAGTGATGTTCCGCCGGGTGTTTTGGTTTTTCCATCCACGAACCATCTATGGCTAAATTTAAGCAAAATGCCTTTTTTGAAATCTAATGGTTTTTTTAGAAACCACGAAATTTGAGTTTCTTGATTCGTTAATTTCGCAAGCGCCTGCAGGTTTATACAAAGTCTTTTTTGTGAAAATTAGCGTGAACACAGAGTTGAGTCGCAACGCTGCGATGTGCAGTATATACATAAGAGGCCTGGGCTATATATGCCGCACCCGTTGTACGTCAGTGCGCGGGAGTCGGGAGTGCATGCGGACAGTGACTGTCGGGTCAGAGTGTACTTTGTGGCCCTGCGGCTATGCAGTGGCGCCAGAACTAAATATTTAGGAAAGGGCGCAGTCGTTTCCCATATATAAACATTCTTTAAAAATTGATTTTACCAATAGTCTAAACGATAGAACGTCAAAAAACCACAGGTTAATCGTATAACTAGTTTGAAAAGAGGACTATTGGCTGTTTCTCTCCATTTGCTTGCATGCAAAGCTACATGTTGGCTGCTGATGTTGTTGTCGTGCAGTCGGCCGCCAGGAGTGATGACTGTCAGCTCTGCTCATCTCTGATCTATGCCTGCTAGACTGATAGCTAGCTATCCACCGCGAAAACAAAAATCTGCGTGAAAGCAAACACTGTCCAGACCTCACAGAGTCTCACGCATCTCTCCCCCGCACCCCCCCCCCCCCCACTTCCCACCCCCCTTGTCCCTGACCCACGCCCTTCCCCGCGAGCAGCCAAAGTGCGCGGACCTCCGGCCGCCGGGTCAGTGCGGACACGGCTCCCTGATTGGCTGAAATCTATGCAGGCCTATAGCCCATACAGGGTTGGCACAAAAACCGGTGCCTACCTAGAACTAGAAAGATAAATAAAACTTAATGAATGCTCTTAGTTTACTACTAAACCATTTTCTCACGCAATCGAGGCAATGTGACAAATGGTTATGACACGGCCTCAGCACCGTGCTGCAATCAGCGTCTGACGTCGCCTCTAAAACATGCAAGCAATTAATCGCATCAGAAAACTCATTCAGAGAGCTTACATCACATCATATCGGTAGGCCTAAAGGCCTACCGATGCTATCGGTAACGTCCAAACAAATCGCTATATTATTGTGATTTGTTTGGACGTTATGATTTTAACCCATTAATTCCGAAGCGTTACGACTATGTCGCCCACTACAGCGCAATTTACTATACTTCATCACTCGTCAAATCAGCACTGCGGAGCTGCTAGATGAGCCGGAGTATGTCACAAGGCTGACTTGTGTAACAAGTTACATCATGCATGTTCATTTCAGCAGTCATAGCCTGCTTTCTGTTTCAGCGTCCCCAGTTTATGAACTTCGCGCGCCATGCGCAGTCGTAAGCTTGTGCAGTACACTGCGCCATGCAGAGGATGCAGTGCACTGGTGCCATGCAGTGCACTGGTGCCATGCAGTGCACTGGTGCCATGCAGTGCACTGGTGCCATGCAGTGCACTGGTGCCATGCA
>JAQIWG010007527.1:0-12235 GCA_034695025.1 Chamaedrilus cognettii
ACTGGAAACTCTTGGCCTCCCCTCGCTTGAATCCCGCAGAAAGGAACACATGGTTCACCTAATCGAGAAAATTCTGTCGAAAAACTGCCACCCCGCGTTGCACGGACGGTTTCGCGTCCTGGGCTCGGGCGAGGTCACGGGGAACTGCTCGGCGAGAATCAGTATTGGAAGGAGAAGATTCAGAATTCACTGGTCCGTCGTATACAACGAATGGAAGAAACTGTGTCTAGAGACGCCCTGCGTAAGGCTCCGTCGAGGAGATGAAAGGAGCCGCGCCTATGACGCTTGGTGTCTCCAAAGCTCATATCAGCCTCAGTACTCTACCCAGCTCTTTGCCACACAGTTCGATCGCCCCCCTGTCATGGGTGCTCATTTGCCCATCGACGACAACGATGACAACCAACCAACTAGCTATACTTGCAACCGTTTGAAATATTTCAGAAATATTATCTTGTCAGTATATAATACCCATGACTTAAAATGTATTTCAGATAACGGGCCATGAATTACGGCAGCCGAAATTAAGTTAGTTTTAAAATTTAAGACCGGACTATGCGATTAACTAATTTATTTTATAAGAATTGAATTAATTGAAACTCAAATTTGATGTATTTCTGAATAAAAGTGAGATATTAAATATTAATGAAATGATGATACCGTGTGATAGTAGCTTAAATATCAGCTACTTCTGTCATTGCATGACTGATTGGTTAATGTGATTCAGGCGGTGGAAGAGCTTTTGAGAGAGAATTCTGTGAATAATGTGACACGACTGCAGGGGCTCTGTGCCCTACTCAAGGTGTATGCCTATGTGGTGCGTCGACATGTGGGCTGTGAAGAACACGAAGCTGCCTTTACCGGCTTTTTCTTTGAGTGAGTCTTCTCAATATGTCGCACGCGTAGGCGTGTAAATACTAAACACAAGACCTGATTTTTATCATGTTTGGTGTCAGCAGTAGTATTTCAGTTTATACATATTGATGTTAGTTTGATATTATAACATCTACTGTAAAAATGGAAACATTGGCTGCAGCCTACTTGTAAAGAAATTAAATAATACGAATCATAGAAATTTATTGATGTCAAATGCAGCTAGCTTACAACCTTACATTAAGTGATGAATTAAGATTCTTCTATGTAGATCATAATTTCAAATATGCATTCTTACTCATTCGTCTTTCCATTCGCAGAATACATTTGCAGAAACTACTACCTCCGTTTTGTTCATTTACATTTTCAATAACAAAATGATTGCCCGAAGGAAAGTGTGCTAAAACTAACATGGTTTGCGACCTATAATATGAGTGGTTGCGTGCAGTGAGCTGGCGAGCCTGCTGCTGTGCGGAGAGATGTGTCGCCTGGCCGAGTCCGATACTGTCTACCCCACCTGGTCGCTCTTTCGCTCGACCCTCGCCGAGGTCATCGACTGGCTCTGTCCCCACCCCGCGCGTGATTGGCTGGCGACCGTCAGGCGGCTCATCGGTAACCTCTGGACTCATCCGACTCTCCTCGCGGTGCTCAGCGGTACCAAGGTCAAGAAGAAGACCGGTTGGTGGATGTAGACAGTTGAATTTGTCCATCTTTTTTTGCTTTTTATCATTTTGATTCATTAAAGTGAAACTATTAGTACTGTTTGTGATACGTACCCATTGATATTGATATGGGGAAAGAATGCTTCGAAAAATGTTACTGTGTCTTGATGAATGAACAAAATGAGTTATAGGTTGAGTGGTGTTAACACTAAATCTTATTTGCTCTGCTAACTCTTTTACTAGTGATGGTTGCATTGTGCTAACTATTTTCTTAAGCTTTAAGCTAAGTTGAGTTTTAGTAAGGCTCTGTCTTAGATATCAGTGGTAATATTGACATTTGTTAAATAAAGATTTATATCTATCTTATCGATCCGTATCGACAGCGCTCTCTTACCTGGTGGAGGAGGAGGGCGTGCATTTGGTGCGTGTGCGCCTGCGCGTGCTGCTCGGCACAGGATTCAGCGCGCAGGTGCTGCGCCTCGTTGCGTGCTGCGCCAACGCGCCGGCGCTCAAGAACGACGCATGGATTGCTGTAGCGCGACTGGTCGCCCTTCATTCGCTCGGCGACTGGACGACATTCCAGGAAACGGTCAGTGGTGGTTGCGGTTGGTTGCATAGACACTGTTGCGACACATGGATTTTTGAATCATATATATACAGCAGGGCTAGGGCGCTTGAATCTCTTCTCCGCTTGTATTAGCATTACTATTTAACAGATGCTAGCATTGATTAAATTTGAGTTATTGAAGTTAAATTTCTTCACATTTAGAATTTTACCCTGTATTTATATAGTAATAGATTTAAATAACCCGCTGTCTGGCTTGAGAGCTCATAGATTATTTCTAAGGCTGCGCGTTAGATTTTCAGTCATTCATTAAATCGCCTGCATCCATTATGCATGTGTGTGTGCAGTGTGAAGCGAGCATGCACCAGGCATGCAGTATCACCAAGCAGTCCCTCAGCAAGGAGTTTGTCGCTGACTTCAAGCCGGCGGTGCTGCTCATAGCGCAAACGTTCATCGTCCTTGACTGGCTCAAGCCCAGCGATGGCACGCGGCCTCCCAGGGACGTCGGCATACCGCAACAGGTTTTTACCATGAGACGGTTTAGAGTCTGAGTTTAAAATACTAACTTGTGGACTTTGTAACAAAACTAAGGACTGGAAGCGAAAAAAAATTCTACGTTTTTAGGTATAACCCAAATGCATGATTTTGGATGATAATGATTTGGATAATTTTCATGAATACTATCTTCTACTCGGATAATTGATCTAATTCTTTTATTTCTAAAATGCCCTTTGAATATTTTCACAGAGTGATGTGTTGTAATATTTAATTCCATGTGCATATTGCTTTAGTTGTAATTGAAGCTGATCATGATGATGTTGAAGTGCTGTTTTGTTTTGTGTGCTCATTACCATTGGCTTACGTTTGGGTCAATTTTGTGTTCTTGCAGATACTGCTGCGCCATTGGCTGGCTGTGGAGCGCCAGAGTCACGACGACGACGCGTCGTTTTGTGCCGAAGTCGAGAAAGTCGTGCTGATGTCGAACGACGTCGTGAGACTCGGAATGTTTCTCTGCGTCGCGCAGTCCTTGGTGAGACGGCCATCTTTTGTTGACATTGTATAAATCTTACTGAAGGTGTATGCAGTATTCTGGAATTCTATGGTCGTAACTAGTTGGGAGCGCACGAGGTGCGAGATTTGTACAATTATACCTTCACATTGAGGCACGCAGTTTATATTTATTTATGCATAGGTTTTAACGCTTTATAAATAATTGCATCTATCGATATTGGATTGGTTGCATTGTTTGAATACGTTCATGTATGACAGTTCATTGGTTAGTAGTTAGCTAACATTCTCTGTGCAGTACGGTGCGGCGCACGCAGACCTGTGCACGCGCGTGGCGGTGCGCGCGTTGAGGCTGGAGCGCGAGCGCATGGTGTGGGCGCAACTGTTCACCAAGGACGCACGCGAGGCAGATGCTGCTGCCGCTAACCTCTCCCTCATTGTTGAGCTTGTCGGTGAACTGTACTGTGGGGCCCACCCCCACACTCACATGGCTAGTGCTCCGGGTTGTTTGAAACTTTATAAATTAAATTAAATTAAATACCTAATAAGAAAATAGATATGAAACTTGTGCAACAAACTCTCAACAAAATATACCTGTAGGGGTAATATGTACCGTTGATCGGCGCTCTGTTCTGTGGATTCAGGTCGATTCACTTGGTGCATACTATTGCCGCAAGTACTCCTTAAGCATCGTTAGACACCTAATCAGTTAAGTATGTTACTTGACTAATGCAGTATCTAGGAAAGTATTGATCTTTTAAGTTGATTTAAAAAAAAAACATATTAGTATAGCTCTGATAGATGTTTTTATGTATCCAGTGAAATAAAATCGCATAGAAGATAAAAAAGTTGAATCTGCTTTAGGTCTGTCTGATGACGATAGCTTACCTCTCACCCTCCAACGATCGTTTCAAAGCGATGGAAACAGCCTTTTCCGCCTTCAAATCCACTTCCATCCCCGCCACTCCTGCTCCCCCTGCTCCCCCTGGTGACGTGGAGGAGTCGTCCTACTCGACCCTGATGGAGGTCATCGACTCCCTGCGCCCGATGAGACTCAAGCCGGCTCTGGCCTGGGAGCGCGTCCTCGCCATCCTCACCCCCCGCTACAAGGACAAGGGGTGGCGCTATGACGGGGAGGGGTATGTACAGCTAAGGAGGGGCGGCGGCAGTTTGAATTCTTCCGGGGGGGCGGCGACGGGTAAACAGAAAGCAGGGGGGGACCCAGAGGCCGCTGTTGAATCGACGACTTCACGCACTGCAAACGATGATGTTAAGGACGTTAAGGATGTTAAAGATGATAAGGATGATGTGAAAGATGTTAAGGATGTGAAGGGTATGAAGGATGATGTGAAAGATCTCGCACGTGTTGGTTATTGTAGAAGTAGTACTGACGATGCCCCGGTGACGATGCGAGGCTTGAAGGCCGCTAAGGGCGCGCACGCTAAGAGGAGCAGCGTGGAAGGGTCGGGGGGTGGAGGAGGGCTGCGTATCAAACCCCTGCCGAGCACTCGCAGCTTCTACTCCATCCCTCGCTCAGAGGCACTGGAGATCATGGTTGCCATGACAACGACCCCTAAGGTCGATGCGAAGGCTGACGACGATCCTGCTGGATTGACTGTCGGCTCGGCCTTGGGCAGAAACATCTTTGAGGACATCGTTAAACCTCCAAAATTGTCAAAGATTAAGAAGGATTCTGACAATGTCGAGCAGAGATCACAGGGGAATGAACTGCCACAAAGTGGCCGGTCAATAAATGCCGGGGGGGTGCAGAAGGGCGACAGGTCCCAAGAGGGCGGGGTGCAGAATGTCTCTCTTCTCCCTGAGACGAACTGCAATGACGAGTTGACTCAGAGACGTGGGAGTTTTGCTGCAACGATGCAGTCCTGTGCATCTGGAAGCAGAAAACAAGATGGCTGCGACGGTTGTGATGATGACACGATTGCAAATCGACCAATGCGCTCGATAGACACTCGCAGAAGCCTGCATGATCGTCGCGTCGTTGTGGCGAACGCGAATTCCCGAAAACATCCAATGCGTTCTGGTAATGATGACTTGGCGAATTGTAAATCGTCGGCTTCAGGGTCTGGTTCTAGTTTGTCTCACCGCAAGTCGGCGACTGGTTTCCATCGCTGCAAGTCGTCTGCGCATAAAATGGCGCCCAAAATGATGCCAAGAGTGGCGCCAAACACGTGCAGGTTCTGCAAGAAGCGGCTTTCGTGCTGGCAAGATGTGCGTCCGCACGAGATGGAGAAACATCCGGTGGAGCGACTGCTCTTCAAGTGTCGCTTCTGCCCAAAGCGTTTCCCATGGCTCTGGCATGTTAAACGACATGAACACGGCTGTGAGCAACGAACGACGCGGGCCGGGCGCAAGCCAGATGGGAGTCAGTCCGAAGGGGAGCCAGATGGAAGCAAGGCCAGAGAGAAGCCGGATGAAAGTGAGACTAGGGATGAAGCAGATGGAAGCCAGTCCAGAGGAAGAGTCTGTCAATCCAGAAATAAGCCACAGGGAAGCCGGGCAGGAGCAAAATTAGATGAAAACCACACCAGGAACAAGTCAGATGACTTTAAATTCAAAGGTATATCAGATGGTAGTGTTAAGATAGGGTGCATGGACTTCGGCAACAGCCAGACTCCAAGACAGAAGCAGCAACCTCAGAAAACTGCGGCAGAGCCTGGAGCTATGGTTTCCTTTGTTTCATCGACTGCCAGAAGTATAATCATTGACGATTTCACTGAAGGCCATTTTATGCATTTATCAACAAGAAAGAATTGCGCTGCTCCCGCTGACTCAGTCGTCGCAAAGATGTACTCTGGTACATCGGAACTGAGGCGCAGAATAGACGAACATTCTGATCATCAAAGCAAGGCGCTGCGCGAGGGGTCTGCATGCGACAAGCGAGCGGAAGATGTTTCTAAGCTCAAGGACCTGCGCGTGTCTCTGCCGATTTCTCCAAGTTTCGCCCTCCAAGCGACGGCGGCGCCCGCCCGGTTTGTGTCCATGCCGATTTCTCTTCAATCGGCCCCCCAAGCGGCGGCATTGCCCTCGCGGTTTGTGTCTCGCAGAGACACCGATCTAATGCCGACGCTGCTGCGGAGCTGTGTGAGCGAGGGAGGGAGCGGGGACTCGAGCGACGAAGGGGGCAACGGGCCAAACGAGGCGACGGATGATAACGTAGCGCCGAGACTGGAGCGCTTTGGAGACAAGTTGACGCGCATCGCCACTCTTGATCTAGACACCGGGCGATTTCCTGTCGGACCGAGGCAGCGGCGGGGAAAAGAAACGAAATCATCTTTTAGCGTAGCATCGGCGGATGATCGTCTTAAGGCATCGTTGTCCGGTGCGGGATGCGTGGTGGTGCTGACGAAACTTAGATATCCGATTGCGAGGCGACTCGAAGACAAGACGATGCTTAAGGGAGGGCATTCATCCAAATCAACTGATGGAACTGCGCTGAAAGCATTCACGGGAGAGAGTGATGCTGTATTAAGTCTTGTCGAGAAAAGTAGGGCATCGAAGAAGATACTGTATCGTTCTGAGGCCGCTAGATCGCTTGGTAAGCCGTCGCCGGGGCCAGCCGCGATTTCATCGATATCGGCTAAATCGGTCGGAATGAATGCGGGAAGAGCCGCGTCTATTGGAGCGCTGACTCTTAGGGATTTGGCAGCAAGGGAACTTAAGGAAGCGAGCAGCGTGTTACCGCTCCCTACACGCGCAGAGGGGGAAATGTCAGAAAATATTGGATCGACTTCAAAGGAAGATAGAATGCTGTCTGAGGAAATCGATCCAGTCGAGTCAGTCTCGCTGAAAGAAGGCTATCGCATCAATTGCCCGATTGTTTTGGACGACGCTGAACCTGCCAACCAATTAGGAAATTCTTTGCCTGAGAAACACTGGCAGAACAAAGACGCCGCTGCGGCGACTTGCATAAGTACGAGAGCCCCCTGTTTCCCAAGAGGAACTGTGGAATGCAAGCAGGATCAGCGAGAATCGAGTTGTGCGGATTTGGTTAGCAAGAAGAGAAGCGCCTTTTGGGACATAGGGCAGTGCATTAACGGTGCATCGAGTGGTAGCAAGGCTTCTGATGATGCGACAATGACGGAAGCAACGAGTCGTTCAGCTGACTGGTCAGGACTGGAGGCACTGGCACTCCGAGGATCTCCTTCTGTGCGTCTCGAGCGTCTCAACAAGAGCGTGCTTCAAGGTCGTCGAGTAAAACTACAAGGTCACTTAGTTCAAGGTCATCAAGGGCCGGGTCGAGGTCATTTAATACAAGGAATGAATGCGGCATCGATCGGTTTGAAAGAAAAAGAAGCGCCGAAAAGAAGCAGTGACTTCTGTACAGTTGCAGAAGATTCAACAAGCGACATGGATGAGAGGAAGCGAATGAAACCAAAGCCAGACAATGGAATTCAGAGAAGAAATTCTGCCACCGCTACTGAAATGGCAAGACAGGGAAGGAGATTGGAGGCTTTAGTTCCGGCAGAGAGGGACATAAAGACCGGGCTGGCACTCATGCCCGTCGGATCAGACGGAAACGTCTGGATCAACTTCAACGGCCAGTACTATAGCATCTTCCCCCGGGCGGCGGCGCCTGGAACACTGAGAACGACGTCGAACGAGAGCTATCTCGTCTTCAAGCCGACAACGCCGGGCTCTGAGGCCGCTGCACGGTCGGACGTCAGCTTTGTGTCGAGCAACATGGGGCAGGATGCGGTGAAGTCTCAAGGGAACGCCAACTCTCCGGAGATAATCGACCTCGCCGACTCTGATGATGACGACGTGTCGCTGGCTTCTGTTGCGTCGCCCTTGACGCCCGTTGCGCGTAACCAGACCGCGGTGATTCGCCAGACCGGGGCCATGAAGATTCAGAGGGTCCACCCGGTTGATGCGATGCTGAACAGGATCGATACGTCTGTTAGCAGCTACCAGTTTGCCGCCCCGATTAAAGGCACGATTGTGCCGCGTCTGTCGGCCAGCGATACGACTGCTACATGTCGCGTAGTGTCATTTGACACCCCTGCGAGTCATATTGTAACAGCCGCTCAAACCCCTGCCGTTGCATCGACCGCCGCTGGTAAAGTCAACCAGAAAAGTCGTCGTCGCAAGCGTCCGACAAACTCCAGCGACGAGGACTGGACGATGGGTGATGACGACGCCGACGACTCAGAATCCAATGACCCCAGCTGGTTTCTCCCTCCGTCGCGCCCCCACAGGCCCCGCGCCCCCCCCGCCCCCTCTGCCGCCAAGGACAAGGACGTGCTGATAGTGCACCATGGCGTGACTATGCTGCGCCAGAAGCGCTACCACTGCAGCGCGTGCGTGTACAGCTCGGGCGGCGACGGGTGGGCGATGGGCGCGGAGGACGTGGCGTCGCACATCGCGAGTGAGCACGGCAGCGAGCGAGCCGTACGCTTCACGCAAAGCACTGTGTACGCGTGCACGCGCTGCCTGCACCAGTCTGCACGGCCCGGCGATATAGCCCGACACGCGCGAAGCTGTGCGGATCTATCGCGACCGGGTGCGGCGGCAAGGGCGTATTTGGCTGAGGAGGAGTTGGATAACGACGGGGGCGCCTTAGACGCTTCGGTGAAACAGGGTTCTTTGCGTGTCACAGAATCCGGCGGGGTTAGAACGAAGGCAGGACAGATGGAGTACGAGGATCTTGTCGCGCCGGCTAAAAGGCAGCGCGTCACGCCGAAGCAGGCGTGTGCTGCGGAGAAATCAACGACGAAGGCGGCGCTCAATGGTGCTACGTGTAAACAGACCCAAGGCTCTCGCACTAAGTGCATTTTTCGATCCGAGCCGGCGCAAAATGTCGTGTCTGACACGGATGATTACTCACCAATGTTCGACTTGGTCTGTGAGTCGATCGATGACAATAGTGAAGACGCGAATGAGGACGGTATGAGAATGTTGTCTAGATCTAAGTTTGCTCCTTCCTCCAAGCGCCGTTTGACAGTCAATGCTGTTCATGCTGTTGACTCCAATGCATCGGGCGATGTTTACGTTTGCTCTGAACCGTCATTGCACGAGAAATCTTCTGCCAATGAAGGTGGGAATGGTTTACTAGTGCCAAATTCATCAAATTCTGCATCTGAATTCGTTTCTATATCGGACACTATTGAGCTGAGCGATTCTGAGAGCGAAACACAAGGTGAAGACAATCGAGACGATGAAATAGCGGAGAAATTTTTGAATCTCAGGTCACCACTGAAGGTTTCTTTACCATATGCAAGTGGAGCTGTTAGGAGAAAAGAGAAATCCTCTTTGCTGTCAGAGACTGCAGAGAACAAGGAAGTGTGTAATTTTGAAGGGTCCATTACAGCGAAGGAAGTGAGTGAGAGCCAAGTTGAATCTGGTGTTGATCCAGATGCAGATAAGCGAAGACAAGTTGAATCTGGTGTTGATACAAATGTAGATGAGCAAAGCCAAGTTGAATCTGGTGTTGATACAAATGTAGATGAGCAAAGCCAAGTTGAATCTCAGATCGAAACAGTTGATGACCATCAAATACAAGTCGCATCAGATTTTGATGCAGACGATAAGCAAGTAGATTTTGCTTTGGAAAGTAATGAGGGCAGTAGTGATACGCAGGCACATATTGTGTCTGGTGCTGATCGAGGAGATGCTGAAGAAGTTCATGCTACAGCCTCCGACATCGTTGATCAAGGCGATGAACTAAATATAGCCGAAGCTGGTGATTGTCATAACAAACTGCAGATTGCATATTTTGACACCGTTGCGGATGAGATGCAAAATGAAGCGGACGACATAGAAGTGATCGATGCAGGCATGGAAGATGACGAATTGCATGATGCAGAGACAGAGGAAAGTGCCGTGCATGAGGAGAAAGTTCAAGAAGAGGCTGTGGAAAAGTCAGAGGCTCTCGAGATTAGTGTGTTAGATGCTCGGATGAGTGATACAAAAGTGCTAGATTCAGAAGCGGTTTGCATAGAAGTGCCAGATAAGAAAATATTAGATGCCGAGACGCGCAGTGCTGGTATGAATGACACTGAATTTCAAGACACGACCGTGCAGGAGGTAGAGTTTGAAACTACCGATGCGAAGAATGTAGAGGCCAAAGGTGTGTCCGCACTTGTTGAAGTCACACGGGATATTCGTTATATTGCTGGTCTCACTTCGGACGACGTGACATCTGAAGTTTTAGAAGCCATTACCCCGGATGATTTGTGTGGGGCCTCAAGCAACATATTGAATGAACTACGGCGCACACCTGTACTACTGGTTGACATTCAGACGGAGGCAGCAGCTGAATCTAACGAATTGGAAGAGCTCGTGGAGATTGACTTGCCAGATACGTGTGTTGATGACTTCATGTGCATGCAAACTGACACGACTAAATACGACGCAGAAACCATCGTGAAAACTGACGCGATGGTCGCCTTTGATGATATCCTGCATGACGAGCTACACGCTGATCTTGAAGCTGAGGCTATGGGTAAGGTCGCCTCTGATGATAGCTGGCGTGATACTACTTCTCTTCACGTTGAGGCTATGGGTGAGGTCGCCTCTGATGATAGCCGGCGTGATACTAGTTCTCTTCACGTTGAGGCTATGGGTGAGGTCGCCTCTGATGATAGCCGGCGTGATGCTACTTCTCTTCACGTTGAGGCTATGGGTGAGGTCGCCTCTGATGATAGCCGGCGTGATACTACTTCTCTTCATGTTGAGGCTATGGGTGAGGTCGCCTCTGATGATAGCCGGCGTGATGCTACTTCTCTTCACGTTGAGGCTATGGGTAGGGTCGTCGATGCTTGCATGTCGGCCGAGTTGAGTCTTGTAGAGGCTGGGTGCGACACTCAAGTGGTGTTGCTAGTAGACGAATGCTCTGGTGACATAATCTAAGTGAAGGTTGTAGTTGTTCGGCTATTGTTTCTGCAATACGAATGTACTGGTTGTTCTGAACCGCATCTGGTGGACAGTTGTTTTGCGTTCAGTGGCAATGATGCCCAAGTTTACTGCGGATAAACTGCTAGTAGCGTAATTTGAGTTTGGTTAGTTTAATTACGACTGCTAGGATAACCATTGTGTAATTTATTTATTTGTATTGGGCAGTGTTGAATAGGATACTATCTGAAAGAAGGCCTCTCAAGTGGCTTGTTGATGTTTATTGATTTTATTAGGAGACAGTAGCCCGGGCTATAGAAATGAAAGAAGTAGCTGCTGAACATAGAACGTTGAGACTGCCGTAAAGAACTGTTTGCTTTGTTTTGCAGTATTTGGATTTATGCGGCTATCGTTTTGATTTTGTTATTTTTTATATACTGGTAATGTGTTAAGTATTACAAAGACCATGTAGCATAATTTCTGTTTTAATAAACATTATCTCGATAAAGCAATGGAAAACGTAAATTTGGTTTAAACAACTGTATGCTTTAAGTGACTAAGCTTTAAATCGTTAAATTTTACCTGCATGTTATTTTTGCGGTTTCGCCTCTCAAAAATTTTGCTAAATGTCATTTGTGCGTTTTTGAGGACTGCCTATCATATAGCGTCTGCAGCTTTATTTAGCGCATGTAATTTTCAGAAGGTTAACCGATTCGTGAAATTTTCAAACTAACAGGCACGCAAAAATTTCATATTTTACTGTACCGAATGTTACTTCATGTAACATTGCACATGGACAACTGATTACCAGGGATAACTTAGTAGGAGTAGTACTCCAAAAACGACGTTTTTTTGAAACTACTCGGATTTAGAAATGAGTAGGAGTAGCATTACTCGTAAAAATGAACGATGGTGGAGTAGTCTACTCCTTTTTTGAAAGGCATAGGAGTGCACTACTTCTGTTTTATAAGCAGCAGGCGTAACGTTACTCCAGTTTGTAAGGGCTAAAATGAACTCTGCTGATTACAGACCGTTTTGCAAGACTACAGCGCAATACTGGCTACAAATGACACACCTACTTTGTAAGCTCTACTCATCACGCTCTACGCATGAACTCAAACAAAATAATCGTTTTACATGTATGTATGTATCAACCGTAAAAATTATACAACAACGTCATGACAGAAGTTAGCTTACGCAAACCAAATTGCTTGCATTTTGTCAAAGCATAGGCTAATAGGCTTCATCTATCGTGACTGAGACTAAAAATTAATGTGAG
>JAQIWG010007528.1:0-12233 GCA_034695025.1 Chamaedrilus cognettii
CCCTTCATTCATGCCGCTAGAGCTCTGCAGCACGCCATGCACCCATGCACACACACAGGCCTATATAATACATGGTATAGCGGCAGGGTAAGGCCCGTATAGGCTGGGTGGGCTTCATGTTTACATGCACATGTGCCCTGCACCCCTGCAGCTGCGCACCTGAGGAAGGCGGCACCTATATAACAGTGCGGCACATGTGTCATCGCTTAATCACAGGGGGAGCGGGCCGTACACTGCGAGCCTGTTACAGGCCCAGGATGTCTGCAGAGCTATGTGTCTAGGTGTGCCTAGTGAATATGTGCTAATGTGATATGTGCTATGTGTCGAGATATGTGTATCTATGCACCCCCTGCAGGCCGGGGAACAAAGAAATGGCCTGCAGCCCTGAAGTCCCTGGGTGGCGAGTCATAGAAGGGGACTAAAGAAGAAGGAGCGATTCTGTGCAGGCTCCCTTGCACACAACCAGACTGTATAGTCTTGTGCTACACACGGTCTATAAACTAAAAAAAAAAAAAAAAAAATCTGTATTATGCGATATGTGCATATGGCCTATGTGCATAAGCGCCTATGTGATACGCCCCGATGTGCCCAAAACGCGTCCCTATGTGTCATCAGGTCACACAGCGCAACATAGCGCTGCAATCTCATAAACTATACAACTGATATACTTATGCCTAATATGTATCAACAAGGTAGGGTGGGTGAGCGAGGATGGGAGGGAACATACACCACTCAATCTTTAAACAAGGAAAGAAGACTTATTTAAATCTCTCGATCATTAAATAGCTTATAGTTTTAGAATGCACTTCATCACTTCGTTGACCTGCAGAACTACTTTTTATTCCATAAATTTACCCCTGCAATTGACCGGTTTACAATTTACCATTTACCACGAATAGAAGTCTGACATGAGCTGCAAAGTGTGCCTGTACACTACACTCTGAGCGTGACTCAGGGCTTTGAGGCCTTGTCACGGCAGGCTACGATCGCTCTGCTTCAGATCATAATCATAAGTCTACACGAATACTGGATGAGCGCATGTATGCATACAGGCACGTTTTGTGTTCTATCGCTTCCTCAACGAGTCGACATCCTTGCACAAGAACAGATCTGTGCCTTGCACAAGAACAGATCTGTGCCTTGCACAAGAACAGATCTGTGCCAGTAAACAATGAAATATTGGAAGTGAGTCACCAATAGACTGGGTGGGCCTTCATCAACCCAACCCTGCAGGCTAATCCTGATATAAAGAACTGATTGAGAGAAGTCACTCAATCATCAAACCAACAGGCCTATCGCTGCTTCAGTCCAGGCTAGGCAAAGTATCATTAGCGCTATGGCATCGGAGCAACGAGTCGACTCTAGAACTGAAGGAGAAAGGCAGAGATGAATGCCACGAGATGACAAGCCTGCAACGCTGGGCCTAGGTATGACACGTTTGGGGGACCCGGGAATATCCTCAAAAACTTAAAATTTTACACACAAAAGTTATTGCTTCAGCAGGCAGTTTTTCAGGAACATTCCGAAACAAAGGCAACATTGCAACGAACATTAACTAGTTTGAATCTGTCCTCTGAAACTGGCACTAAAGTAGGCCAAGTAGTTATACACCCTGGAGTTATATATACACTTAGGCAGATCTGATACAACTGATTTAGAAATATATATACATAGTGTTAAAAAAATAACAAAAACTAGTTTTGAGTAGGGTCACTGACGATAGGCCTACTTCAATGTCACACAGCTGTTGAATGAAGAGAGACTCCGAGTCTAGGTCAATATCTCACTAACCAATCATATGATGCGAAATAGAAGCCAGATCAAGATATCGCAGCGCTGATGGCTGGTGATGTAATAATAAATATGCGCCAGAGACTGCGCGGCTATTGGCCAGCATCGTCACAAACTCAGGGTAGAGTGCAGTAGTGAAGTTGAAGTCCGCTGGGGGCAACACTATGCAAAAGATCTGTAATTAAGGACATAACAGATAATACGAAGTGAGAAAAGTAAGAATAATCCCCTAGCTTAATCGCGATAACTCCGTCAAAAATGAACATATTTCTTTCATATTTGCAAACAGTTTAGAGTACATAAGCTGCAACAAGACCACAAAATTACATTCACAAATTAGCTTGAGCTCAAAAGTTATGAACGTTTCGGCAAAAAGTTCAAAAATGAAATGAACCACTATTCTGAAACGGCTGCAGGCGAATAATTCTGGTTGAGACGGTTTCGAAGTGTTGATTAGTATTAATTTCATTTTTGAACTTTTGAGGTTACATTCATAAGTTTTGGACTAAATAATGTTTCTAAACTAAATTTTGTGATCTCGTCGCAAATTATCTCCTCTACAATTCTTGCAAATACTAAGCAAAGATTTATATTCTTGACGTCGCTATCACGATTTTGTTAGATTTTTGTCGTACTCACTCTGCATGTGCTATGTGTGGCGCCACACAGGATAATAGAACTGATCACAATATTCTCAATGGAGCTCCTCTCTTCTATGCTACTACGGTGTTCAGTAACTCAGTAGCGCGCAGGCCAGATTGAAACCAGTAGCCTAGTCTTTGCAGCATTGATCAGCAGCAGTATCAGCGTCAGCAGCAGCAGCATCAGCACTGCAGCAGCAGCAGTCGTACGGCGCCTAGGTCTACAGTCGCTCCCTACAGTCAAGCACTAAAAGCGCTGCTGCGGCATTGACACCCAACGATGTCACGGCTCAATCCTTTAATTATTATCACCGAATGAACCTGGACAGTGACGTCATAGCCTTGCCTCTAGGGCTCACAACGGTGCCTACACAGTGACGTCATAGCCCCGCCCGTAGACCTTACAATGGTGCCTGGAGAATGACGTCAATCACGTCATAAGCCCCGCCCCTACGCCTCACAATGGTGGCTGGACAGTGACGTCATAGCCCCATCCCTAGACCTCACAACGGTGCCCTATAAATCACGTCATAGCCCCCGCCCCTAGGACTCACAATAGTGCCTGGACAGTGACGTCATAGTCACGCCCCAGGCCACACAGTGCCTGGGCAGTGACGTAAGTGACTGTTGATTGTGAGCGCTAGTTCCAGGAAGCATCGTCCACTCGCGCCAGCGTCACTGTATCGACTACTGTTACAATACTTCATACAGTATTACTTTAGCCTATAGATATTAAAATTATAATACCAGCTGCGTAGTGCATACTGTATACTGCAGTATGACGCAGCAGAGCTAGCGAGAGCAGCGCAGACAGACGGACACACAAACAGACAGAACAACAGACAGACATACAACAGGACACACCGAGTATAAGAGTATAATGCCCACGTACCAGCCTCTCCCTCTATATCCTACCTGAAGAGATCTTGTGGAACCTACCTGGCCAGCATTAATGAAGATACAGCGGCTTACAATAACAAACTAAGGTCGTACAAAATAGGCCTAAAAATACTTTATCAAAGATGATATCAAACACTACACAACAACACAAACATAACATAAACAAAATATATAATGATTATATTACATGTATGTGTAAATAGGCAGTCAGCTACTTTAAGGCTGCAGAGAACAAGTCCAACAGCGGTCTATTTATAAGCCGCTTTATCAGTTACAGAGAACTTACCTGTACTAATTCACAGTTCTAACTATATTCTATCACCTCCTCCATGCATGAGCCGTCTTGCGGTGGGACAATTGAGTGACGTCACAAGAATATAGTAAAAAAAAATATATATAAATTTACAGAAATTTGAGGCAGCGTGTACAAGTAAGATCGGTTTTGATTAGGGGTGTGCCTGGTGCGGGAGGGGGGGGGGGAGTACGTGTGGAATGTATGGGTTGAGCGTGTGATGTGTGTGTGGGGGGGGGGTGAGAGCGGAATGTATGGGTGGGGTGAATGTGATGTGTTCGGTACACTGAGTGCCATACTGAGTACTGATCTTACACATATCTCCTTCATTGGCGCACAAACATAAACACACATACCCACCACCCACACACACGCTCAGACAGAGCCGCAGACGCATTCGACCTCTCCCGCCTTACCCTCTCCTATACTTTCCCTACCCCCTACCTTCTCTGCCCGCCGCCGTCACTCCCCTCCCCCCCCTAATTTCCTTCTCACCCGCTATCCACACAACGAGGCCACAGCCTTGAGCCGAATCAACGCGCATGCGGCCTTCAACTCTCAGCGCAGCAGCAGCAGCAGCAGCAGCAGCAGCAGCAGCAGCAGCAGTTAACAGCAGCAACGATAATGTTTGTACCATAATTGCATTTTGTAGAATAATGATCAGAGTACTATAGTTCAAAACGAATGAATCTCGAGATGTAAATTTGTAGAGTTCGATAAACAAATTCAAAATTGACAATGATTGCTAAGAATGTATGGTTTTGAAAATCTACAATGAATATTGAAAATAACTGAAAAACAAAGAAGAGGGTTTACGGGAGAATATTGACCTTAGCACCCCCACCTCCCCCCCTCCTGTCGGACAGGAATGCTTGAGAGGGAGAAAAAATTGAAGTTTTTAGTTGCCGGGCGGTACATGCCATTCAGGCTGTTTTCAGGTGTTTTTCACCATAAAGCCATGGATGATTGTGCAAATGGTGCACTACAACTGACCCAGCTCAGGCTATACACCAACACCCATACCCCTAGCCTCGTCCGCTAACTGGCTCGCTGCTCTACAAGTGCACCACACGCCCCCTACTCACTCCCCCAGCCCCCCCCCCCCCTGCACGAGTGTAGGCAGTGCTGCGGCCGATAGCAAGTCATATTTCAACACAATCACGCCCTCGATCCCTCCTTCCCTCCCTCCTCTCTTCAATCCTCCCTCCATCTAGAGGTAGGACAACACTCCAGTCGTGTCTCGCTGTCTCGGTCGATGTCTCTAAAGGTCGATAGTCGAGACAGTGGCCTAAACCTCACAAATACTGCAACAGAAGAGTATGAATACAACGGGAGGGGGAGGGGGGAGATGAAGTCTCTGAGAATTTAAGTTGGATCAACTCTGCTGAAATCTCAATTCTGCTGTTTTCTCTGCTGAAATCTATTGAACGCTACTAAACTCTGCTTTGAATAGTATTATATAGAACTCCTATATAGCGGCCTGGATATGAAAGTGGAACAGAGACTCTATAACTGACTCAAACTGCTGGACCAGGCTGCACAGACAGTACGCTTGACAGACTTCGGCTGATTGACTCCTAACTTTAACTCCTCTAGATAGAACAGAGTCGTTCTCTAGCAGGATATCGGCTTCATTCCTATGTCTCAGTATTGTCAAACGGTAATTTTTCTGACTGTTGTAATATTGGATTGTGTGCCGCTGCACATGTAATGACTCCAGTCATGTTATGGCGATCTAAAAATAGTCCAAGAATTATTATTATTTTGTTTTTTATTACTCTTGTTTGATTAAGCAACTGACCAGCAGTTAGTTAGTCCAAAACAAGAATGAAATGCAACGAAATGCATGATTGGCTACAGTTACGTAATTGGCAACAGTTACGTAATTGGCTACAGTTACGTGATTGGCTACAGTTACGTAATTGGCTACAGTTACGTGATTGGCTACAGTTACGTGATTGGCTACAGTTACGTGAGACAGGATAATAGCCTACTCAACATAAGTGAGACACCGCGTTCAGTCAACCATCCTATAAATAATCCTGTAGACAATCCTGTAGACAATCCTGTAGACAATCCTGTAGACAATCCTGTAGACAATCTTTTAGACAAATCCTTTAGACAATCCTATGCGCAACCCTGTAGACAATCCTGTAGACAAACCTTTAGACAATCCTGTAGACAATCTTGTAGACAATCCTTTAGACAATCCTTTAGACAATCCTTTAGACAATCCTATGGGCAACCCTGTAATCCCCAATCAAGAAAAATTCCATTAATTACATTATTGTGTACAGTCTCACTCCTTCATGGAAAACAAGACTTTGGTGTTCTCAAAAATTACCAGCAAATAAGCAAGAAATCGATTTGCACTGCACCAGGCCAATAATATATGACAAGTGAAGGAAGCTGCGGCAGCGTGGGCCGAAATCTACTCACTGGCGACATGATCAATAACATGGAAAGTAAAGCTTCCGCTGCTTCTGTGAGTGAGCACAAAGTTATCCTGATAGCAGCACGGTGGATGTGATAGGGTTCAATAACCCCAACACAACAAATATTATAGACCACAAGCTGGCTGCATGGAGGGGGATGCAGTGGTCAACAACAGACATAGGCCAATTAAACAACTCAGAATCGCTACCAAGTTCTCATTCACGTTACGCTTAAGACCAGTCTGGTATATTCCAGCATCTGTAGACCCCATCTTCATTTATTACAAAGATGCTTTCACTATAGTTACGAAACAAACTAAGAATCATTATACTCACAGCAATACCATTATATCGAGGTGGAACCAGGCCAGGCCCGCAGATCAAATGACTCTAAACAGATTTCCTGATCAACGTAAACAAACCAAAGAACAAACCAAAGAACGGTAAACTGTGCACATCACAAATATTTCCAAAGGTTCTCCACTACGCTAACTTGACTAGTCCGGTCTTAGAAACCGATAATATGCTTATGCAATAATTCTGAACTTAAATAATATAGCTTTACAATTGTGACTCTGGTCCTACAAACAAAATTGCATAAACCTTGATAAGCAATAGTCCTAGAATAGTGTTCATAGCTTATAATAATTTTATGCAAACTAGTGACTAATAAGCACTGTGGTTTGAGATAGGAATACCAGTAGTACGCAGCAGGCTAGACAGTAGAACGGCAGCATCATACATGTCACACACACTGACCGTAAGTCCATGTTAGGCTCTACACCACAGCTCTACACCACAGCAGCACGGCCGCACTCGCTCGCTCGGCACAAGTTGTACGGCGCACTGAGCGCCGCCACTCAACACAAGGTCATACTTATCTCCGGCCACCGCCCGCCGCGAGGGGGAGGCACGGGAGCAGGCCTAACAGCGAGCGGGGGGGCGGGCACGGGGCCTGGAGGCTCAGGCCCAGGGGGCGTCAAGCCTGCGTGCCAAGCGCCTCCCCCGCGCGCCCTCTCACTACATCTAAACTACCCCCCTCCACGCATATACTAGCCTCCCCCCCTCTAGCACACAGATCTCGCAACTAGCGCTGAGTCAATAACCTCCCCCTCCTCTCAGCCGCGTTACACCTCCCCTCCAACCCCTTCCCTGAGTCTCACTAAGCCTCTAAATGTAGTCCACCCCCTTACCCTCGCTAAAGCTCCCCTCCATCTTCTTCCTTATCCTACCTTCCTTATCAAACCTCCCTCCCCCTATCCTAGCTAAACATCCCTTCACCTCTCTCCCCCTTATCCCTGCTAAACCTTCCCTCAACCCCCATCGCTAGTACCGTTAAACTCCATCCTCCACCCTCTCCCTCGTAGCCTAGCTAAATCATTTATCCCCCCCCCAAAAAAAATCAACTTGATCAACTCAGTCTCGCTATCGCTTTCAGCATATCTCCCTATCGATGTTGACTTCTAATCAGCACTAGACCTAGGCTGTTACACAGCCTATCTGACGTAGCTAGCCTACGAGTGAGCTGCGATATAAGTAATTAGCACAAATTAGCATGATCTACACCTAACAATAATTGACAATACGTGTACTGACTTTATTAGTGCGATTGCAGCATCCGCTTTTAATTTAAACATTCTACCGTAGGCCTACATCACGATTGTACTACACAACTTGTAGACACACCTTGTACGCATAAAATTGTACACGACGTCGTATATAAGCTAGACTATAGATAGTCTACATTACATTGTACGACTGACCTAGCCTTCGTTCCCTCCCGTGCACAGATCGTGTGTATACACAGCCCGCTGCTCTAGCACTAGTACAGATCAATGATGAGACTCGATCAGCTATGTTTACACTCCGTGTGCATTCCTCGCTCAGCCGCGCGGGCGGGAGCGTGCACGCGGCGTACACCGCGCGTAAACAAAGCGCCCTAGCCGAGCGTACACACACGGCTCTAGCCACACTTGCCTGGCTGCGTGCACGCTGTGGGACGCCTGCGCTGCGGGGGAGGAGCCGCGCGTGCAGCCTGGGACTCGGCGCAGCGTACATTCCGCGTGCAACATAGAGTGAGCGAGAGAAACTCCAGTCCAGGCTCCGTTCAGCAAATGAAACAACAAACTAACTCTTAATTAAAGCGAACACATAAATCACCGAGTGGTTGTTGCTGGGTGCGGAGTGCGGAGTGTGAGACAGCGCCAGCGTGTTTTATATATTCTACCTATCGGCGACCAGCGGGCGGGTCAAGGCTATCCAGGTCAGCTAAGTAGGTCAGCGCTGACGTAATCGATGACGTCACTCGAGAAGGAAAATCCGCGGAAGTGGCGCAGCAGCTGCAGCCGCGGGCAGTCTGGGCAGGGCACGGCAGCTGCGATCTGGAGCGGCTGACCAGCGCTAGCGGGACGTAACAAGCTAACAACAAACCAATCGACAGCCAATCAGCAATCATTCCTCCATCGCATCTGTTCGTCGTTTGTGAAAATCACTGCGTGGTCGATCGGAGATTCGAGCAACCATTGGCGATTGGCAGTCGTGCGTTCTGTGCACAGACGCTCCAGCATTCAGATCGATGTCCGAGGCACGTGTGATTAAACGTAAGCTCGATGAGACCTCAAGCGCTCTACCAAGACACACCTTCAACATTGTCCGTGCAAGTTTTTGTTGAAGGGGTAATAATATTAGAAAAGCCTTTTGGACATAGGCGTAACTTGCTATGGTGACGGTGGTGATGCGTCATCACCACTTTTTAAAAAGTACTTTTTAAAAAGTGGTGATAATCACCATCACTTTTTAAAAAATGATGATAATTATCACCACTGTTTAAGGCTGATCTGGTAAAAAAAAAAGAGTTAAAAACAATGTGGCAGTAGTGCCAATTACCAATCTACAGCAGCTGATCGATACAGCCCAGCCGTCTGTGCTAAAATTTGTTGTGAATGTCATGTTTTTTTGTGGATATGTTAGTTTCTCGTGTATGTGAATTTTTCATATGGATTTGAACTTTTCTTGCGGAAGTTCGCTTTTTTGTGGATGTCTTTTTTTGTAGACGTTTTCCAGTGTACGTGAAGGTTTCTTACGAATTTGAACTCTTATTGTGGACGAGACTTTCTTGTGGATATTATGTTTTTGTGGATATTCTGTTTCGTGTGGATGTGAACTTTGCTTTTACACAGTGTTCAAAAAAACTAATTGCTCGGTTATGCCTGTGTTTCTTCATAAATAATTGATGCAATTTTGTTAAATTATAATCTGTTTGCCCGTGCAATACTAGCATGCAACTAAGCTCTCCCAATTCGGCATTTCAAAGTGTCTGCCGTTAGCATTGACGAGAGGGCGCAGAGGTGCACAGAGGTGCCATCACCGCCGTGCAGCATTATCGATACAGCGCTTAGAAAATTCGTTCAACGTTGACACTTTGGCTGCAGAACAATTATTGTGCGCTTTGGAGTCCGGGATGCATTGGCTTTCTTGAGAGATGTTTATTCAATATGTCTTGGCTTCCGCAACCAAATTTAATAGTAAGCGTTTATTGCGTGGGAGTTGACAAGGTTGTTAACAGTCAAGGCTCAGAGTGTCCTTCATCAGCAGCACAGCCTTGCGTGAGCGGTGTATTAACCGGAGCGTTCGCGATATTAGTTTGCAATATTCTGCTACAATTGCAGTTAAAATTTTATCAGCAGTAGGCCTACTTCATCGCTAATCACTGTCAGTTTCATAGGCATTTCAATTTCACCTGTCATGCTGGCAACGCTATATCGTTTAGCGACAGAGGTTCGGGCTTTTTTTTAAACCATTTAGATTGCAACTTTTCTTGTGAAAGTAATTTTTCTTGTGGATGTCAAGATTTTGTGAATGTTTTTTTTCGTGAATCTAAACTGTTCTGATGTTCTTGATTTTTTTGCGAAAGTAAACTTTTCTTGTGGATGCAGGTTGTTTGTGGATGGTGTTCTTATCGATATAAACTTTTCTTTCTTGTACATGTAGCTTTTCTTGTGGGAAGAACTTTTTTGTGGATGATATGTTTTGGTGGATGTATTCATGGGCGGATTTCAATGAATATTAAAGAATAAATACAAATTATATTCATGAACTGTTGATGAGCTTGAACTGTTCAATTCAATTTTAATCTCTCATGTTAACACAATTAGAATATCATCGCAAGCAGAACATTTCATGTTTTATTTGTCTTTTTGCGCTTCAAATAGTTCTCTGAGGCCTTGCCATTTTGTCACAACCACTTTTCAGCTCAAAGTTACGCCACTGCTATTGGAATTAGTGGTTCATAGTTATATCATTGATATTCACGTAGCAAGTTTATTTTCAGACACCGAAGGTGTAAGATAACAAAGATACATAGGCCCTAAGCTTTCTCTACTAATTTGGATCAGCCTAGCATTTAATTTAGACATCAGCCTATTTCAATTTCTATTCTTCTGTAACCATGCATGTCCCGTTTCCTCGGAGACTAAAAACACTTGTTACGAAATTCGTCGCAGAACATAATATCAGTCAGGAGCGTCGATCCAAGAGTGTCCGCCTCCCCCTCTTGTTTTTTGAATGGGGGGGGGGGGGGGCAAAGGGGGGGCAAAAGGCTACACTTGGTCAATGTATTGCCAAATAATGCAATATCATAGGCCTATTTAAGCGATAGATTGAAGGTTAAATTAACTTTTAAAATATTAAAGACTGTCCGCTCGGCCTGCTGTAGTAAACTGTCCGCTCGGCCTGCTGTAGTAAACTGTAATTATGATCGTTACTGTCGGATGTTGGTTGCATTGCAATGCGCACCCGGCAAGGACGTCAGAGGCTGCTGCTGCTGCTGCGGCTGCTGCTATACTGTCGCTACTGCAGCAGCTGCTGCGGCTGCTGCTTCTGCTGAAGTCGACGGCATGCTGATCCAGTTCACACGTAGCCTATACCGCGAATTCCCAGGCACTAGTCGGAACGCGACGTCTTAAGTCAAGACTCAAGCGTTGAGAGTGAGGACGGGTTGCAATTTTTTTTCGTTTTTTTGGCAGGGAGTTTAGGGATCGTGGGGGAATGACGAAGACTATTACAGTCTGGTTCTGTGTAGGAGGGCCACCACAGAACCGCTCCCCTTTCTTCAGTCGCCTTTTACGACTCGCCCGGGGAGCTCTGGGCTGCAAGTCTATTCTTTGTTCCCCGACTTGATGGGGTAACGGATTGCAAGTGAGGGATGAGGGTCAGATATATAGGGGCCTACATGTAGGCCTGTGGGTTGAGGATGAGAGTCAGAGATGTGATCAGTGATGTCAAGCGGCGCTCGAGAAATCAAGCCTGTGACCAGTCACCACATAGTAATAGCAATAATAAGCTTTTAGGTTTCAAAAAAGGTAGGTCAAAAAAATAGAAGATTGGAGCAACAACCTTGTTAAACCTGGTCGCCATAGCCTATCACCAATTAGTATTTTAAAACAGAACAACTGCAAAACCAGCAATTTTGTCAAGCTTCATTACTAGTAGGCCTTATTATTATCGTCAACCTTAATTATTAGATTGTCACACAAACCGACGCTGCTCTAGTTTTCATACCACTTCCTTGATGTAAAAAATAAATAAAGTGTAAGTGCCCGACAAAGAACTTAGAAAAAGATTGCCTTTTATTTACTTCTAATGTGAATCAAAAGTTGAATTTTAGTGTAGTAGTACTCTCTACCTTTGCTACAGGAGGCGCATTATAGGCCTATATATAGGCTTATGACGTATAGGCAGCAAAGTAAGGTAACAACCTAGGAGGATCAATAGGCAGTTAATCCTCCTAGCTAACAACTAACAACTCTGGCAATGACAACACCTAAGTACGACGCTACTATACTGTAAAGTATGAGTATTATAGGCCTATAGTATGGTATCGGACTACCGGTACCTTGTCCATTCTTTAGCCAGGCGTGTAAGGCACGTCCCATTGTCATGCACGCTTGGTGTCCATTGGGTCCCCGTGAAGCATGCGAGTGTTGCGCTGCCGCCGTCCACGCTTTGCCCTGCTTCTTGTCTTGCTGATCCTCCTGCTGCTGCTGCACAAGCTGCTCACGGGGGCCAGTGGAATCTTTACCCCCACTCAGCTCGGAACTCGGGGCGTGGAGGCGCCCCTGAAGGTAGAGGATGTGCAGGGGGGCGTACAGAGGCTCGCGGAGCTGGCGGTCATTG